>JAOSYY010000014.1:4130844-4144110 GCA_025727935.1 Hebomoia glaucippe | reverse complement strand
TCATTTTAAAGAAAACAACGCTAAAATCGGTTCAGTAGTTTCCGAGTTCATCCCGGACAAACATCGTGACAGGAGATATTAGATATAAATATCTCGTGTCACAATGGTGGCTACCATACTCGTCCGGAACGGCTCGACTAATTTTTATAATATTTTATATGCATAGTAGGTCTGAGAATCGTCTACTATCTATGTATCATTTCCCTTAATATTAAGGGTGGTCTATCACAAAATTTTCATTTTATTTTTAGACAGTCTCTTCTATGATACAGTGTATAGAAATTCATACGACCCCAAATTTTCACTCCTCTCCAACTAACCCCTATTTTTTAATTACGATATATTTATGGTCAGTTAGTCTATGTGTAAATTACACGGGTACAAAAAAATCCTTTTGCTCTGGATATCTTTAGAAATGTTTATATTTTCAAGGGCCCAAATTACGAATTACGTGAAAGTACTGAATACGATTTTCTTATATCTATTTTAAACAGATAGGTTTATTACTAATAAAATTAACTTTTCCAGTCATGTTAGGTTAAGTTCAGGCTTTCACTAGTAGATAATTGTACTAGAATCTTTCAGAAACGATTGACATTACTAACATTCGCATTTATATACGGCAAGAGTTTCTCAGCAGTTCTATACCATCAGTTAGTTTCAGCGTAGGTAACTTAGCAATTTAAGTTTAAAACTGTCCCGAAGTTCGCGCAGCTAAAGGTTAGTTAAACGCCAGTATATTTCCTTTTTAATTTCGGTGCGAGTCACGAACTGGCAGCGTAGCAAGTAGATAAAAACACTTGCGGACCTGGCGTACGTTCTCGCGTCAAATACAACGCTTGTTGTTAATCTAGATTCTAGACCATTCTCGAAAGCACACACTAAATATGGCATAAAAATCAGTCCAGTTGTGCATGTGGAGGTTAATTGCTATAATATACAGGCTGTTTGGGAACTGCTCGTGAAAACGAAGACAGGTGATAGTACTAATGACATATTTGATGAAGGGACGGAATAAAATTCGAGCCTGATTAAAAATAATCTTATTTTCAAAACGTTTTATTAGCGTTGTTTCGCTCCATCATGTTAGTCCAGCTGTTTTTGTTATCATGCTTCATTGCTGGTTCTTTTTTTAGTTAAGTAATGTATTTTTTATGAAACTATCATTTCGTTTCGTTTTATTTACAAGATGGAGCGTAAATATTGCTAATAAAAAGTGCCAAAAAATGTCTTTTTTAGTCAGGACCGATTTTTTTCCGTCCCTACATCAAAGGTGTCATTAGTACTATCACGCGTCTTTGTTTTCGGGTGCGTTTCCAAGCCTCCTGTATATCATATTTGAAAGTTTGAAATACCTGAAATTTACTGTATTGTAACGTTAGAAGCCTCATTGAAATTTAAGGCTTGTTGGGAAAAACTATTTATCTAATGATTAATAATACAATTTAATTAACCATATATTACCTTAAAACGTTAAAATATTAAGTTTAAAGTCTGGCATTTAGTCTGAGAAGTTTAATGAATTTGAGTTTTACAATTAAAATATAATTCAGCTGCAAATTACGTGAACGTTTGACAAAACATAATTAAAATTTTGAGCCGACATTGATAAATTGACTACTATTAACGGATTCTTTGACTGAAAAATATTTTCGATTTTCGCGTTTATTTCGATTTTCACGCTAGGGATTACATTATTGGACCTTTAGTGAGGATCCCTAATTTTTTTGAAAATATAACAGAGCCGATGTTCAAGACAATGTACCTTCCCAACAGTGAAATAATTATTCAAATCGTTCAAGTAGTTTCGGTCCTATACAATGCAAACAAACAAACAAACAATCAAATATTTAATCTTTATAATATTAGTGTAGATTTAAGAAATAGTAATTAAAATTTGTAAACCAATATATAGAAATGAATTTAGTTTCAATTAACTTTGCAAGTCAAGTTGGTAACTTACTTCCGCTTCTAACTTAAACCTGTAATAAGCTTATGAAGGTATTTAACTGTAATTTCAATGCAAGTCAATTACGTCGTGCGATTCCCTAGTTTATAATATAGGTATTAATTATATTTCAAAATGCTAGAAGCCAAATACGCGAGTCGGTTATGTAAGCGACAATAATTAATTTAATTACAATAATATTAAATATTTATTATTTGACATAAATGCCTAGATCCTTATAACATTTTGTAAAAATAATGAGGGCTCTGTAGCCTAGCGGTGTAAAGCAACCGCGACGCCAGAGCGCCGGGTTCGAGTCCCGGTCGGAACGCACATTTAAAAATATGTAATTTGTGTTCTGCCTTATACGGGCCGCTTATGGCCGGACGAATGTCTAAAACACAGGCATTTCGTATTAAATGTGGTGGGAGGAACTCCTAATAATTTATAAGTTCCACCCGGGTACCACCGTTCATATGGGAGTCGTGAAGTGCTGTAAGCCTTTCGATTTCAGTCTGTGAATTTCCGAATTTTCTAAATAAAAATAAGGCATTAAGGTTGGCAACGCGTCTTCTAGATCTACTGAACTTGGAACTGTTCATGGGCGACGGAAATCGCTTTATATAAGTGAACTGTATGCTCGTTTGCTTTCCTATCGCATAAAAAAAATCGAAAAAGAACTAAATAGGTGAAGATAAATCAGTACAAAATATTTTCTACTCTCATTGTTATTTGTATATGTTATAATGAAAAATACTGCTATCAGATTACTAATGGTCAAAGTTTAATGTTAAAAACGCAGAGCGGCCGTAAAGAATTTTCTTTAAAAAAATCCTGCGCCTTATAATTTTCTTGGGTATAGCCTTAATCCTGTTGTTACGGATAGGTCCATAACTTTTCCTAAATCTCAGGGAAATTAAACATTTTTTATAGGAATGAAGTTCTTTGTCTACGACAGTTAAGGGATCGTATCATATTTTTCATGACCTATGTAGCGTTTCTTTTCGGGACAGACATAAAATGTTTAAGCACAGACAACAGATGGGTCCTTAACTAAGGCATTTCGAGGGTCTAAAACATTTTTATGTGAAAAAAAATTTCTTAAACATGAATCTTATGTTTTTACCAAACACACATCAAGCTACGCACTTTAAGCTTAACGTTGTTTATTTAAATCTGAATTTCAATTATTTTACAGCAATTAAAATAAAACAGGAGAAATTTAACTATTGTTTCTCTCATTAAAATTGTACCGAACGTTCTTCTACAAAATATTACTATTTTTTTGCTATGCGATAGGAAGGCAAACGAGCATATAGTTGGCTTACACTACGATTCCTGTCGACCATTGGCATCTCAAAGATCATTAGATCTAGAATACACGTTGCAAACCTCAAGGCCTTATTTATTTTTAATTCGAGTATTCGAAAATTCATAGATAGAGATCGAAACGCACATAGCACTTCACGACTTTTCCATCTATGAACCGTGATACGTGACCCGAACGTAACTTGTAATATATTAGGAGTACCTCCCACCACAGAAAATATTGTATAAATGAATATAGAATAAATTAATTGTCAGCGTCAACACACTACCTGAATATTTTTATTCATTTTAATATTAATAGATTATAAGGATTTTGTATATCCAGCTTCCATTACGCTCAAACAAATACTTCGAGAAATATGAACTTAAGTCACGTATCAATTCCTAATTTCTATTCAAATACATTGAAACATTCCAAATAGAATAGCATCAAAGATCTCGGGGATTTATTAGCAGTTTTGAGTAGCTACGTGATATTAAAGAGACGACAGTTATGACAGGGTTGAAGCCGGCTCACATTCAGTCGGACCGATATTAATAATCTGTCTCCGATAAATGCCGGATTCTTCCTTATTCCCCTGGGCTTTATTTAAACGTACAATAATTTAATAAATCAAGAGAATTTGTATTAAAGTATGTCAGCAAAATATATTTGATAGTGCTATAATAGTATATTTAATAGTATGACGATATTATAGAAAAGACGATCAACAAATTATTCATTTGCACATTGTCTAAGCTTATTATTAAGATACAAGCTTGTTTTGAGTTTGTTAAGTATTTGCGAAATGAATAAGAATCAGAAGAATATTTGAAACAGTTTACTGGCAAACATAACTACTACTAAACTTAGTGACAACAAAAAACAAATTGTCCTTATGAGATATAAAATGTACTTATGGTTTGAAGAATCCTATCTGGTTGGATGTCACCGATGCGAAGAGACGAGAAATACAATGGCACACGAATGAAACATTACACTAACTCCATTTAAACCGAAACAGGACGGGGAGAAAGAATAAAATAGCGGAACGACATTTTGTAAACCAGTTGTATCAGTACTTTCAACATACCGACGGAATTCGTTAAGCAACTCTAATGACTGCAACTTTTGCTTTTCCTCGCTGTGTCACTGAATTTTGTTTCTGCTTATTTCTGCTTATTCAGATTTTGAATACCGCCGGGATTTCGTTTCGCAAACATATTCATGTTTTCTTGAATTATTCTGACGCAATTATATTTAATCGCATCCAAAATATTGCTCGAAGATTTTTTTTATCACAATAATTTTCTCTATTAAAGAGAAATTCCGCGCGATTTAAGGCAGAGAAACTAAAGAGATTTATGAAATAGAATATTTTCTTTATTTGTTTTTCTTCTATCGCGCCATAGTAAATAAAGGCAAGATAGACAGAAGAAAAATGTATTATTCCTTTTTTAGGCCGTGAAAAATATGCTGCGATCTTTTATTGTGTAACAAGCAAAGAATAATACAGGGTGTTTTTTGACTGCTCCGGAAAACGAAGACAGGTGATAGTACTAATGACATCTTTGATGAAGCGACGGAATAAAATTCGATCCTGACTAAAAAATATATTAAAACGTTTTATTAACGTTATTTTGCTGTAACACATTAGTCCAGTTATCATGCTTTATTGCTGGTTCTTTTTTTAAGTAAAGTAATGTATTTTTTATGAAACTATCCTTTCGTTTAGCTGTACTTATAAGATGGAGCGTAAATAATGCTAATAAACTGTTAAAAATGTCTTTTTTTTAATCAGGATCGTTTTTTTTCCGTCCCTTCATCAAAGGTGTCACTAGTATTATCACCCATCTTCCTTTTCGGGACCAGTCCTCAAACATCCTGTATATTTACTAAATAAAATTGAAGTTACAGGAAAGTATTCTACAAATAAATAAGTCACTTATTCTTACGTAAAAATGGTGATCACATCCTAATACATACTGACAAATAAATATTTTTTTACAAGCTTCTCACTATTAATGACTACCTTGTTATTATTATCAATCCTACACATATTTTTTCAGCGAAAACTAAACTTTACTAAAAATTTTCACGCTGAAAACTTATTTTCTATCCGATTTGGGGAAATTAACTTACAGTTCAACTTTTGGCAAGTAGTTACCGTTTGTAATAAGATCACGATTTTTAAAGTGAAACGTTTGTTATATCGCCTCAAACTTTTTCGTCTAACTAAAGCATGTCGCGTGACGGTCGGCCGCGGGGTAGGAGTAAAGAGAACGGCGCTCGACAGAGCAGCCGTGGCCAATATGGCGGTGTCTATGATTCGCATCAGCTGACCGTGTAGTGTATAGACTATTCATTTGTGCCAGTGCTCCACAGAATTTGTTTGTTTTGTAGTTAAATGTCTACAATGCAAAAATGTTTCACTAATACCGTCATTTCATAAAACCACCCAACCATTTTTATGTAAACAACACCAAGTCCAATCGGTTCGTAAATCGTCGGCTACAACCGACTCCAAAAAGTAATGATTATGTATTTCTAATTCACATATTAAATCCAAACACACAAACTGTATTATCAATAGCTTATCCATTGGTAAGTGATAACTAAGTCTAAAGAGGTCGCTAAGACTTCACGACCTTCCCATCTCAGATCTAAAACATAAAAATCTATGTATGTTTGATAGTATTTTATTCGTTACCGTTCAACCATTACGATAAGAGACAACTTATTCCTCCTATTTGCGAGATGGTTATAGGCGTATAAAAATTTATATATTTGTTATTTCTTATGTAATGGAAACGCCAAGTTCTAGCTTCTTAATTTGTCGTATTCAAAATGTAGTCATTAGAGGTCTCGCTGTCGAATTAATAATTATTTCTCTAACAAACCAACTTGGCTATAATTCACTAAGGCCCTCGCGGCGTCGCTAATCTGTTGTTTAACTAACCCAGATTGCTTCCTATCTGAAAACACTCGATTATGCAACGCCGGTTAAACGTTAGAATTAATTAGCTGATAATC
The DNA here is from genome assembly GCA_025727935.1 of Hebomoia glaucippe. Lineage (NCBI taxonomy): Eukaryota > Metazoa > Arthropoda > Insecta > Lepidoptera > Pieridae > Hebomoia > Hebomoia glaucippe. The sequence continues at coordinate 4,137,820 of JAOSYY010000014.1, read as the reverse complement.
AAAAGATGTTAAACAATGTTTAAACATAAATATTGTGGAATTTGTATGTTAAGACAAACGATATACAGTATGTTTGGGGACTGATCCCGACAACGAAGACGGGTGATAGGACTAACGACACCATTGATGAAGGGACGGAATAAAATTCGATTCTCACTAAAAAAATACATATTTTTAAAACGTTTTATTAGCATTATTTCGGTCTATCATGTTAGTCCAGCTGTTTTTCTTATCATGCTTATTGCTGGTTCTTTTTTTTCAGTAAAGTATTTTTTATGAAACTGCCGTTTCATTTAGCTGCACTTACAAGATGGAGTGTAATTAATGTTAATAAAAAGTGTAAAAAATATGTATTTTTATAGTCAGGTTCCTTTTGTTTTCGTCCCTACATCAAAGGTGTCATTAGTACTATCACCTGCATTCGTTTTCGGGAGGAGTCCCCAAACATCCTGTATAGAGAGAAAGAAAAAATTCTTTTTGTGTTAAGAAAATATTTCAACAGTTTTCTATTTTTCTCCTGGGAAATGTAAACACGTAAGTTTTCTATGTACTTAAGAGTTATATAAAAAAAGTAACTTTATTGGCAATTATCTATGTATTTAAAACCAGAAGTCCCAGTTTCAAACCTTGAGACACGAGAATCTTATAATTTTTAAACAGTAAAAATATAACAGACACGGAAATATGTCTGCTCAAAGCTCCACCAGCGGACATAGGAATAGGCGTGCTGATAAAAAATAATAAACTTTATGAAATTTATATTGAGCTGTGTGGTAACAAAATTATATTAGCATAAATACAATTCTACCAAAAGGTAATATGATTAATCAAAATTGTACGGGCCGATAACGTTCTGGGCTTATATTATGTAATTAATAAAAAGTGGTTTAATGTTTGTTGCATTCAAAGCACGGTACAGAATACAGGATGTTCGGGCACTGCTCCCGAAAACGAAGACAGGTGATAGTACTAATAACACCTTTGATGAAGGGTAACGGAATAAAATACGATCTTGATTAAAAATTATATTTTAAAATCGTTTTATTAGCGTCATTTCGCTCCATCATGTTAGTCTAGCTGTTTTTGTTATCTTGCTTCATTGCTGGTTCTTTTTTTTAGTAAAATAATGTATTTTTTATGAAACTATCGCTTCATATACCTGTACTTACAAGATGGAGCGTAAATAATGCTAATAAAAAGTGTTAAAAATATATCGTTTTTTGTTAGGATCGCTTTTTTTCCGTGCCTTCATCAAAGGTGTTATTAGTACTATCACCCGTCTTCATTTTCGGGAGCACTCCCCAAACATCCTATATAAGAAACTAGCTCTTGCCAGCTGCTTCGGTCGCGTTCATTTCGATTTTTACACCTTAAGTTACATTATTGAATCTATAATTTTTTGAAAATATAATATAGCCATTAGCCATCCTTGATAACTGTACTATGCAACACTGGAAGGATTTTTCAAATCAGATCAGCGGTTCCTGAGATTAGCGCTTTCAAACAAACACTTCAGCTTTATTTTAAAACTCATCTGATGTTCAGTGACACCATACAAATGTGATTTTTACTAGAAAATTTGAGAAATTAATTACTCTCTATCGCTAAAACATATTGGTACGGTTGATTAAAATATTCATAGCGCTTAATGTGTCGGCCAAGATTGGTCATTGGCCGTCATCAAAGCTATGTGTGTCGTCCACTCAGACGAAGCTAACGTAAAGTGTACCCTCCAATAGTAGCAATATCGCTGAATTGCTCGTAAACCCGATCGTCCAGAAAATTACACCATCACAGGTGCCATTCAGACATACACTTGAAACCTAATGGAACAATAGAGTATACTGATCTTGTTTATTTGAAAGGACATAAATCTATACAAATATTATAAAGCCGAAGAGTTTGTTTATTCGAATGCGCTTATCTCAGGAACCGCTGGTCCGATTTGAAAAACTCTTTCCGCGTTGGATAGTACATTTATTTGGAAAGGCTTTAGGCTATATTATATTTTCAAAAAATTATAGATTCATACTAAACGTCCAATATTGTAACTCAAAGAGTAAAAATTGAAATGAACGCGAGTGATGCCGCTGGCAGGAGCTAGTTTCTTATACAGGGTGTTTGGGGACTGCTCCCGAAGCGGAGACGGATGACGGAAAAATCTTTCTATATTACAGATAAGCTTCTTGCTATATAACATTAAAAAAATAGAAATCCTTACTAAAAACGTGAACGACGCCGCTAGCAGAAGCTAGTTTTCCTATATGTACGTTCGTCACTATCCTCGCTCGTAACGGTTCAACCGATTCTGATAAATTATTGTTCATAGATGGAAATGTCGTGAAGTGTAACGCGTTTCGATTTCAGTCTATGAATTTCCGAATACTCGAAATAAAATAAGGCCTTAAGGTTTACAACGCGTCAAGATCTTGGCGCTGTCCACAGACAGAAAACGCTTAATATAAATGAACTGTACGCTCGTTTGCCTTCCTATCGCTTAAAAAAATGTATTTGGAAGATTCATAAATTTAATTCTCAAAGTCAAATTCATAGATAAACATACCAGACATGCCACACTCCGGCCATACATGTCCTTAACCACAGACAAGAGAAGTCTGTCATAAAAGCGTCACAGACTATACAAACACTAACGAAATTCCACTTGAGCGGGGATTAGCTGCATAATGTAGTGGTTCCTCAAAGCCAAGGAGCGTATTTCCACATTGAGTCAAGTATTATGACGTCATCAGCCAAATTATTACGCCAACGACGCAATTATGACTACTTCATCTGGAAATGCTAACGATTTCTAGTTTATTATCTATATTAATAATTGTCTATGGTATACAGAACAGATGTTAAAGTTGTTTATTTTCATGAATATTCATTAATTTATGCTCTCACGTAAACACTGTGCCGGTTTAAAAGCTACTTTAGGATATGACGTTATTTAATTTAGTTACTATCTCACGATCTGAAAGATAACGATACTTTTAACGTTAATTGGGTTTCGTTACCTAATTGATAAGGTTTAGTTTGTTTGTAAGAAAGCAATATATCGAAGTAGTTTTTTCTTTTAAGATTGGGGCGAAGATTTTTTATTCCTGGAAAACTAGTTATGTCAGGGCGCCTATAGTCAACATAAAAAAAATTCTTAATCTAATTAAAAGGTTCACGATTCTTTTATAATTTAAAGACTGAATTAGTTGAAGACATTTACAGAAACGGGACTTAGAAGATAAAAGCTACTAGTTTATATTTATAATAATAGTACAAAGCTGAAGAGTTTGTTTGTTTGAACGCGCTCATCTCAGGAACCGCTGGTTCGATATGAAAAATTCTTTCAGTGTCGCCTATAGGCTATATTATATTTTGAAAAATAATTAGGGATCCTTACTAAAAGTCCAATAATGTAACCCAAGGTGTAAAATGTTAGAATCGAAATGAACGCGAGTGAAGCCGCTGACAGAAGTTAGTTTTGTTTATTTTTATTGACACCTTTGACCTTTTCGTATTTTATTTGTAAATAAATCTCGTCCAAAGCATTCGAAATGTCGAGACAAATTCATTATAGTCACGTTTTAATCCAATTAAAATTGTTTAAGGCGTTTTATTTTAAAGGTAATGTTTTTCTAAGTCCTAATATAGTACGATCGGTCGACGGTAGGTGACTGGTACGTCATTAATTATGCAATTTTGTGCTTCTGGCTTATCATCGACCTTTGTTAATATATGTCTTAGGATCATACATTTCTATCAAATCGACTAGATTAAAAAAAATATTCCTTTTTGTCCAAATGCGTTTCTCTAGACTTCCTAGAGTAGGGAAGTGTTTTTTTATGCGATAAGAAGGCAAACGAGCATACAGTTCACTTATATAAGCGATTTTTGTCGCCCATGCACACCACCAAGATTAGTAGATCGAGAAGACGCGTTGCCAACCTTAAAGCCTTATTTTTATTTTTATTTCGAGTATTCGGCAATTCTTAAACTGAATTCGAATAACTTTTCTATCTACGAACGGTGGTACGTGACCCGGACGGAACTTATAAATTATAAGGAGTTCCTCCCACCACATTTAATACTCGAAATGCCTGTTTTTGACACTGGTCCGGCCACAAGCAGTACCCGAGGTAGAACATCAGCTACATATTTTTAAATGCAACTGCATTCCGACCGGGACTCGAACCCGGTGCTCTAGCGTCGCGTCTTACACAACCGCTAGGCTACAGAGGCCTCGGGTTTCGGAAGACTTGTTTCAAAGGTCAGTTGGAACGTTACTTAACCTAGAAACATTCCTCAGCCCGACATCAACAATACTAGTGCTTATAAAATAAATTATATTCGAAATGACTTAAATTCTCTGGACGTTTTCAAAGTTAAAAGCGTCTTTGTTAAAGTTTTCCCGATTTATTTGGGCGACGTTCAGCGTTAAGAAATGCAGAGCAATTTGAAATTGTCAATTAAGACGTCTTAACAAGTTTATGAAAGGCTTACAATAATTAAATTAAATTATAAAAAAAAACTACAACAAACGTGTATTAGACGTAACGAGCTTATGAATTTTTAATTAAACGAATTCAGGTGGAGGTTTTATTTTGAAATTAATGAATGCTTAGAACGTTGCCATTGTTAAGAGGGCTTCATTAAAAATTGAATTGCGGTCATTGAGAACACTTTGGCCTCACTTTTTTGACGAAAACCTATTTGAGAGGTTCTATACAAGGTGGTACCTACGACTGTACCTGCAGGCCTTTACAAGTTTTTTTATGTGATAGGAAGGCTTCAGATCACATATACTAAGCGATTCCTGTAGCCTATGGATCATTGAATCTTGTGCGATGTGATCTCACTCACCCGGGTGAGCATCCGAACCGCTCTTCAAGCTCCCACCAATCGCTCCAATTGCTAGGTATATTACATTCGGAAATTGAAACGCACAGCACTTCACGACTTTACCATCTATGAACGGTACGTGACCCGGATGAAACTTTTAAATTATTAGGAGTTCCTAGATATAAAAAAAAAAATAAAAAAAATAAAAAATAGAGAATTCGAGAAAATTTAATTGTAAGTGTCCGTTTGTAAATTGTCTGTATCCGATTGTGCAAATATTTGATATAATCATATAAGCCTAACGATAATACGATATTAAACTAAAACTTTGTGGTGACTAATAATGGAACCATCCTGTATATTAATAAGTACTTTATCAGCAATGTATTTCGTAAATAAGTCTTTAAAGTACATTACAGTATTTGACGTTAATAGCTAATAATTAATTCTGAATATTTTATACTACAGATAAAATAAAATTGAGTTCTATTTTTTTTTATTACAAGTAAACTCCAAATTGAAAACGAAATCGTTTCGAAATGAAATTATGTTTTCCTTTCGCCAGCAGCTTGTTTTTCTGTGTATTGGGAAATAAATTGAGAAATGCAATTATAAGATGTTCGGTTTTAAAATCTACAGTGTTTATTAATCATTTATTATAATTCTTACCGGTATTTTTTTAACGTTAAACATATTTTGTTTGAAGGCTTTTAAGTGTTTTTATTTATATATTTATTGTTTATGGGTTAAGTTCCAATTTACGCTTATATATACTAGCTTTTGCCAGCGGCTTCGATCGAGTTAATTTCGATTTTTACACCATAGGTTACATTATTGACATTTTTGTAACAATACGTATTTTTTGAAAATATAATGTGACCTACAGCATTTTTTTAATTGGACCAGCGGTTTCTGAGATTAGCGCGTTCAAACAAACAAACTTCAGTTTCATAATATTATTATAGATATATACATACCTCGTCCAATTTTCAAGACGACAACATTTTTACAATGAAATATTTAAACTGACAGCCAGAAACTGTACGAGAAACATAAAAATGATATCATTATTCTCCAGGCTTTTTTTCATAAGAACACACTTTAATAACTACAAATTTCTATCGCTCAGGTTTTTGGCGATTGTTAATAATTTGCGATCTTAAGATACTGTATAGGAAAATAGAATTGAAGCGATAACCGCGAGGCGTCGCTAGTTAAACACGTAACAGTCGGATAAAATTATGTACAAATTATAAGCATACATTTGAAGTGTAGTGAAATTCTGAAACAGTTTTCAGCGTTGATTGCTTCGCCCCACGGCATTTATTTGCAGTACTATAATCAAAGTTTATATCAATATTTGGCTATTTACGAACAATCAAACATCTTGGACTATTAATATGGGCTATACAGGGTGTTTGAAGACTACTCCCGAAGCCGAGAACGGGTGATAGTAGTTATGACACCTTTGATGATGGGACGGAAAAAAATTCAATCCTGGCTGTAAAAAAGTCACATTTTTTAAACGTTTTTTTTAGAGTTATTTACGCTTCATCATGTTTATAGAGCTAAATGAAATAATCATTTCATACAAAATACTGAAAAAAAAAACCAGCAAATAACTACTATCACCCGTTTTCGGCTTCGGGAGTAGTCTTCAAACACCCTGTATATTCACTTTCAATATAAGCTAATTTCAAAATGTCTAAATCGTGTTTTTCTTGTATTTAAATATGTTTTATGGAATGCTACATAATTATATATACTATAATAATAGTTTTTTACTTGGCTTACGTTATTGGACTTTTAGTATGGATCCCTAATTTTTTTGAAAATTTAATATAGCCTATAACTTTCTTCGATAAATGTATTATCCAACACTAAAAGAATTTTTAAAATCAGACGAGTGGTTCTTGGTAATTGCGCGTTCAAACAAACAAACAGATGCATTTTCAAAGTTATCGTGTACGGGCTGCCTGTGGCCGGTGTGAAAAACGTAGCCATTTCGAGCATTAAATGTGGTGGGAGGAACTCCCATAAATTATGCTCCATCCGGGTAAAAAACCACCGTTCATAGATGAAAAAGGCGTGAAGTTATTTGCCTGTTTTAATTTCAGTCTTTTATAAATTTCCGAATAAC
>JAOSYY010000014.1:4034926-4049043 GCA_025727935.1 Hebomoia glaucippe | reverse complement strand
AGCATATAAAAATACATACCACCCCAAATTTTCACCCCTAAATTTTATATATTTATGTGGCAAAACGACGTTTGCTGGGTCAGCTAGTATGTATATAACTTTTCTTTTATTTTAAACAATACAGTTCTGACATTTCAACAGCAAGATTGCGAACTGAGTCAATTCATTGTATACATACCCTAAAGGTATTTGAAGCGTGACTCATATCATCAAATTGGATAGAAAAAAAATTAGGAACGACGCTATTAAAGTCGTCGGTGTGGTAACAAAAAACGTAATAAGAACAAACACAAAAACAGTGATATAATACAGCGATACAATTTCATCCATGTTCTAACAACGTCGAGTTGCATTAATGATATTTAAATTAAGAAACGTTCATTTATATATCTATAATAATTTTAAACGACTTCATAAATGATAATTCAAATGACCACTAAATCGCTTCAACAGCGATTTTACGATAAGATTCAACGCTTAGGTAGATATTATTACGCTTTACCTGTCTGTGAAAATCCCACCTAACTTGGTCTAGCTGCTTCATATGTTAGTCGAAATAAACAAACAGACAAAGTTAGAAATCGTGTTTCTCGTATAATTATTATAGTCATAAGCATTGATAAATTGATGTAATATTATTATTACTAACATACATCTCTGCTATTTATAAATATAGATTATTTTTATTATAGATAAATTCATACATCAATACACAAGACAACAATAGACAAGAATGAGGGTCAATTGACATGGCAATACAGTCACGAGACGTCATTACTATTAATTCATTGTTAAATGACGCACTTTCAACCTATTCACGTCGAACGTTCGGAAATTCATAGACTAAGATAACACCTCACTTCTAGACTACAGGACTTCTATTTCCAGTCGAAACCTCGGAGTTACCTAGGTCAGCGTTATATAAACATTAAATATAATATAGGTAATTTAAATGCGATGCGTTTTATTAAAACTGATTTTTAAGGTCCTTTTTCCGCTTGGAGTCAATTCTTGCCCCTAAAATATACCTAAGGAGTAAGAACCGCTCGATTATGTATTGTTCAAAAAAACGCATTTAAATCACACACACACATATACCTTACAGTTCTAACACCCCTCTTTTTTACGTTAGGGTTTAAAATAGTGTGAACCTTTACAAAGGTAGGCTTGTTGAATGAAAAGGGAATAAAAACCTTGATTAAGTTAATGTACACTTGCTGTACTAGAGTCCCGGTAACTAATGGCCGTGTTCAAGCGAATTTTATAACAAAAGAATATTTTTAATTAAGCAACTGGGACACAGTGTGTCGTTAAACTATCCTTTTGTCGTGCGCCATAACATTTTTAACCGTAGCATATAATTTTGAAATTCGATCTACGACTCATCGTTAGCGAGCGTCGTCAATTGAGTTTTATAAACAATAAACGGTTATTGACACGAATAAAAATAAATTAACAAAATTCCTGAGATATGATTAAGTATCGATTATTTTATAAGCACTGCTAGCTTGAAAATGGAATTTGTATACAGATATATGCTGATGTTGATTTTTTTTAAATAAATATACAGTAGTTAGGTACAAAAAATGAAGTCAAAGATTGATTACCGCATAGAAATGATCTAATCCAGATTTTTTTTTAATCCGAGTTGTTTATCTACTTCATATAGATATACATATATAAGACTCGTGAATTTTAATGTATACAACGATTAAATTGTTATATTACTGTTTAGCACAGGTTAAAAAAGAAAGTACAATTTTAAAAGAGGTTTTTACAAGATCCTCATACAGGCAAGTATTGCCTATCTAGATACACAAATAGAACAGTCAGTTTTAGAGAAACCGCCTCTTAGAAATCTCGTTTGACAAGAATTTCAAATAAATTAGTGAAAGCATTTCTATTCTGCGTGCTAGGTATTTATTATTTACGCAAAAACTCGAATCAATTTATATGGTCGCACACCAGACCTAGATTTCATTTAAAAAAAATAACTCGTCTATCATCTATGTGAATGAATTAAAAAGGAATTATTTGTTTGCAATGTCTAAATCAAAAGCATTTTTCTAAATGTACTTATAACAAGAAACAAAAAACATCATTTTTGTCTGTATGTCCATTTTTAATTAATCATCGTCATTGCGTCTGTCAGTACGTACAAAAATGATGCGAGTGAAAACACTGCTAGTTTTAACAATATATTTCGTGTTTTCTGTTAAATTACATGTATTGCTTTTTTTTTAATAATAACGCGAACCAGTCAAGCGTGAATTGCTTTCACTCTCATGTACATCAAGAAATAATGTCAACAGCACTTTTTATTCAATTCTAAATAATAATAGAACAAGTTTCATGGTAGTCCGGTAGTCTTTCAGAAGAAAAGTAACTGTCATCTGTGCTCAGACGGGAGGTCAGTTACCTTCAATAATTCATATTCTTTAACAATCGTCATCAATCAGTCTAAATGACTAACTAACAAACAATACACGGAATGAGCCAGTAGACTGTGAGATTTCAAGAGAATATTCTTTAAGTAAAACAATGCGTTTTGTTAACAATTATATATGGTTATTTTAATATTTGGGAAACTTTTTCAAGATTGCCATTTATAATTTATTCACATTAATGAAAAATACATCAGAATTGTTCTATTCCATGAATATCATTTAATTTAATTTTTTTTTATATCATAGGTAGGCAAACGAGCATACAGTTCACTTATACTAAGCGATTTCTATCGCCCATAGACACCTCTAAGATAAGTAGATCTAGAACGTGTTGCCAACCTTAAGGCTTTATTTTTATTTTGAATATTAGGATATTCGTAGACTGAAATCGAAACGCGCATAACACTTCACGACTTTTCCATCTATAAACGGAGGTACGTGACCCGGACGGAACTTATAATGAAAAAGTTGTCAACCCACTATGTGTATTAATTTAAATGTTTTTAAAATTGTGAAAAGCAATGTATTTAAATTAAATTAAATTAAATAAATAAAACTTTAAACCTTGTCTTTTAAAAAATGATCATATATGTCTTTTTGTTGTAGATGACAACTTATAAAACTTTGCAAATTAATGTAACTAATTTCTGGATATAAGACTAAGTCAAATACAAAGTATCATGACATTGTTTTATTCGCAAACGCGTCTTCTAAATGTACAGATTTTGGAGGTGTCCATGGGCGATAAAAATCGCTTAATATAAGTGAATTATACTCTCGTTTGCCTTCCTATCACATAAAAAAAAAATTCAAAAGAAATACAGTAAATATAAAGAACAACTTACATATTACATTGACTTGAATCCAGTCAACCCACCAACAACACAAGCACAAGAAACAATAAAAAAAAGTCCGTCAGCAAGTCAGTATCGTACCATAAAGGCATTAATTACAGTTCTTTTGAAACCTGTCAGATTATCGCCAAACACAATCAGATCAGTATTCGAATTGCCACTGAAAATAGTTAAATAGACAGTCAAACAAAACTGCGTGCGCGCCTAAATCGCCATCCGTGAAACCGAACCAAACAACGCTTGTACCTAATTGCATGATGGTTTGAAAAAAAGTGTAATTATACAGACACAGGCAACCATGCGAGGTTATTCGTGTTCCGTTATAAGCAGGTGTTTAACAACTCAATGGTATAATTTATCTTAAAAGACTCGGACACAAAGGATATTAAATGATGCAAAGGCTTATTCTACATCATAAGGCTACATCTGGCTGTGCTATATATGGAACAGTGAAAAAATTATGTGTTCATTAAAATTTAACATTTAAACATGTTTCATATTTAACAGTAAAGTAAGGCATGAAATGGCAATGAAGATAAATTGCAAACTGTCGCAGTCTAATTTGCTATGTGTATTCCATATTTACTGTTAGTATTTGAGTACTGCAATTCTGTATATGCAGTTAGTAGAAAATACTGTTTCTATTTCATTCCAGTTAAGGGCACATGGGATTATTTTAAGGCATTATGGACGACCAGAACAGTAACTATCGTTTCGAGTATTCGGAAATTTATAGAAGTCGAAACGCGAATTATAGTACTTCACAAAATTTTCATCAATAAACCGTGGATATTGGACTAGATGAAATTTTGAATAATCTATTAATATCGCGCTTATCCGATGTAGATAAGCGCGATATTAATATATAATAGTATAGACAATATATCAAAATTAAATTTTTGCGCTTTGTATAACCAGAGTAATACACGATAATCACATGGTAATTTTAACTAACCGAAAAAATTATTAATTTAAAAGCAATAAGTTGATTGTGATCGGAAGCACCGCCGTACAGCTAGTAACAAATGTTTTACATGCAAGAACATTTTCTATTCCGTATTCCTCTGTAATTAATTAATCAGGTGTGTAATCATTTATTTCCTTAACAATAAACGAGAAATAGTAATCACCTTGATCAGCTTCCACATATTGTAAAGCGAAATAGATTTGATTAATTGCGCATTCAGTTTCGAGATAATGATTATCTCCGTAATAAATTATATTCGACATCATTTTCTTACTCCTTAACCTACTAGGTGGGGTTAGTACTATATTTTCTTTTCTTCTATTTGTCTGTATCAACCGAAGTCTCAAAACTCACACCTTTGATAAATAAACAATTTACGTAATCTGCCTAAACTTTAATTTGTCTTTCTCTATAGCTATGCCTCTCCAAATTTATCCTATAATTTATATCTATACGGCTTACATCCCTTCTCGTGATATGTCCTGTCCATATTAGTTTATAACTTTATCGCTGATGTATCACCAGTAGTACTTTTAAAATTCCTCTTATATACTCATTTTTAATTTTTTTCATGGTTGTTCACAGCAGATGCGTCTTGACATATCGGTATAAAATTATTTCAACTATATCCTAAAAAATTCTTGAGACATACGTACATATTACAACAATTATTCTGATTAATTAAAAAATTGTAGGGTAAATATCAGATAGATACTTCATTTGTGTTGAGAAAATACTTCATCAAACTTTAATAAGGGATCTTAGACGCATTATATAACAGCGAGGTGGGTGATGAAGTGATAAAGTTTAAGACAGTTTATGAAAACGTGTCGGTCCTCCTAACCGAGGCGAAAATACTGCAGAAGATAGATAGAAATGAACTCATATTAAAGTTACAGTACAAGAACGAGAGAGTAGTTTTACACTTTTAGCAATATCAACACGAACTCCCGAATCGAACAAGCTAAAGTTTGACTTGATCTATATATTTATAGTAGTTCTACAAAATTAATTGAACTTTATACACGTGATCGAGAAACGTGGACTCGGTCATGTCCTCTAAGGCCACGCGCAAGTCCATATGAATCATCAGGACACGTTTGTACAAATTAAGACCTTAATCGCATTATAATAAACAATATTTCACTTTTTACAGCTTCAATTAGCTCCAATTAGTATTGTATGGGAAGCCATGAGAAGAGAGAAAGAATTGGGATATGAACGTATATGAATATAACCATTGGAGAAGATAAAATCAACTGGAATTAGTATATGACAAATTTGGAAAAGGGAAAGGAGGTGACTCCAACAATAAGAATAAATCTCAAAACAGAACTACAAATGTATAAAATATACTATTACAATAACGTTGACTTCAATTCAGTTTGAACAGACGACTTCGTATAATATATGAAAGAGTTAACGTACGTTAATATAATTTGTAAGGATTACGTCGTAGGCAGTGACACTACGTTATAATTGGATATAAAAAAACTGTACAACATCATGTGTTCACGATAAATGTAGTACTAATAATGACATACTAAAACTGACTGAAAAATAGTATTTTTAATTTAAATATAAAAAATGTTTACTAATGAATTAGACAAATAGAAATTCCATTGAACATTTGAAAATATATGATGGAACCCCGTACTTTTTACAACACCCTTATACAAGGGCAGCTGCAGTTATATCGATTAAACTGCACTAAAGCCTCACCTGCCACTCAAAAAACGAAACAAAGTTCATAACTGTATACAAAAAGAGCTTATTTGTTTTCTACTATTTATTACTCTCATATTATATAATATAATGTTCACAATAGTGAAGGATTTCTTTACTGCAGTGATCCTAGTAAATGTTACACATACAATAATTATAGAGTCAATAATTTTAAATATTCTTAATAATGATATTACCTATCTGGCAATGATGGCTTACCAAAATCGGTCTAACCATTTCATAAATTCGCCGGTAAAGATAAACATAAATGGTGTATTAAAAGTACCACATTTTTTAATACGAATTAAGAAAGAAACTGTTTAGTCGTCACTACAAATAAGACATTTAAATTTTATGCGCATGTAATTTTAGATCAAAAGTTACAAAAGGAAAATATGACATTTTACATTAAACCTTTGAATACAAATGTTTCCTCGAATGAAATATTTTTTTGAAGTTATAACATATACAAACTTTTTTGTAAAAAGAACTAAAACCTCCTTCCGGTTGCGTCGACTGAGTGTACTAAAAAAAAGGATGTGGTACAATCAAGGTGGCTTTGTTGACATTTTCAAAGGTTATAAGTCGCGCATAAAACACACATCCTTCCTGCATTGCCGTGTCTAATGAAATCGAGGTTTTTATATGACCTTTGAAAAAAATCGAACCAAACGATTTACCTAACCGCTGCAGGCATATGATTTCAACGTCGAATCGTAATTTTATCGAAGAGGAAGTACCAATTAGATTTAAATCATTGCGGCGATGTAAAAAGCCAATTCAGTGGAAAACGCGAAATAAGCGATCGTTAAAACATACCTTTTCCGGAAAATTAAGATAAGCTTTATAAAAATCTGTACAGATAAAATAATTTATAAAGCTATGATCTTTATATTTTGAATCACATCTAAAACTGATAAATAAAATTATCCATCTATAATATGAAAACAACAATTTTTTGAAAACGTTCACGTTTACTTCAGAAACACAATATTTTAAATGTTTGTGCGTGTTTTGTTTGTGCCAAAAGAACTGCGCAGGTTTTGATGGGACCTCCATTCACATATTGCCAACCTTATGAGAAGTAACGAAGGCTAATTTTGATTAATCTTAGTTATGTACACATAAAATAAATGCGAGTGAAACCGCGGGGCACTGCTAGTAGATATTATTGATCATCTTACATAGTATTACGGAAAGTAAACCTACATTTACATTGATTGAAAACTCTCTTACATCATATAATGATGATCGATCACTTAGTCATCAAGAAACATTGTGTAATTTCCTTTAGAAATGTACGAAACTGGCGTTTGGAATGTTACCTTAAGATACTCGTAGTAACCGGTAAGGCAAAAAAACCAGCGACCGCGATATTAGCAATCATATTATTTGTAAACCGCACGCGTTCTACATATTTACTTCGATGATTTTGGATGTGATAACCAGTCGATTTTACAGTACATTATTTTACAGGACAAAAACATTGAAATTCAAATTAAAGACCTTCCAATGGTTGCCAAGTTATCTTCTAAGGAAAAACACGTTTTTCAAACTAAGGTATAAATAATAATTAATATAATAAATTGTAAAAAGAGGCAAAAATATATTTGTCTAATGTCCATTTAGAGGCACGTTCATAAGCAATTTGTATTTAGATTTCCAAGTTGTAGTGTTTTTCAAGTATATAGTAGGGAATTCTGAATACAGTACAATATATACTTAACACATCAAAAATCAGTAGTAATTGCGTGAATGAATCTATCCCAAAATAATATGATAGGCAACTAGACGTTGCTGAGAAAATCGATATGAAGGCAAGCAAAGCCGCGGACAGAAGCCAGTGCTAGAACGCTTGGCAACTATACTTTCAACATTAAAAACTGGAGAAAAAGAAGTCCGGAAAAGAAAAACTTTGTTTTGAACCGTTTGCCGGAACTGCAGATAAAGAGTTGGAACTTCTTATAACTGATTAGACTTTCGATTTGAATTAAGAGGGTGGATAAGGGTGAAAGTCTAATGATTGGTGGGGTAAACGGATATTAACAATCAGACTTTTTTCTTGTAAGATAAACTTTTCACACGGGATCGAATTTACCCGTCAGAGGCGTACATAGACCAGCTGACGCGAGGACGTAGCCAATATCCGGTCCGAAACAACAACTAAATGAATGAGTAAATTGTATGTACCGTAAATATTCTGAAAAAGCTTTTAGAGTCGAGTAGATAAAAAGAAAGATATTTGATTTAAGAGACAGTTCAGTGTCATGACAGGAAAGACATAAAAATGCATATTGTAAACAAAACTAAAAAATATTATCATTCTACATGACGTATTTGTACTAATTTATACAAGTAGATAAAATTGAAATCTCTGTTTATAATTACAAATTAATAGCTCTTTTCTAAAGGCTTAGAGGCCGTTCAAGTATTACATAAGCACTATGGGGGGGGTCATTGGTTTGCTTATTTTGGATAACATGGTGGCAGGGGGTCTAGTTAATGATTACATTTTACTTCTGATCATGAATCATTAAAAAAATCAATATGTTAATGTTAATTGAATAATGTTTATGTAAGCATTAGGGAGGGAGTGAGAGCTTTGCTTACTTTTGCTGACAAGGGGGTTCAATAATTGCAATAAATCCGCTTACGTAATACTTGAATGACCCCATAAGAAAATAAAATAGCTATACATTATTATAGAGATTAATTATAATTCATATTTTAGGCAATGCAATTATAAGATAGCGGTTTGATCATAACATAAACAACATAATAAAATCATTAATATTAACACAATTTGTTTACAAGATAAGACGAAAATAGATTTGTTGACGCTAACAACTTCGTTATCAAGTAAGGTTAAAGATATGAATCTTCAATCAAAATAGAAGTTCTAATGAAACCTTCTTTAAGACCATCACGCAGGCAAGTGAAAGACGGAACAAAAGACAAGAGATGCAAAATAGATTTGGAATCAAAACATCTGCGAGAGAGACAACTACTAAGCATATTAGCAGATTATATTTATCAAAATTAGTTTGCACTGTTAAATAATAGATCCTACTATTTGCATCGTAATTACGTCTTTAGAAAACACAAATTCGCATACGAACTGTAGTTACAGCAATCAATTGCGAGTAAATTAGAGGTTATACGAAATAAATTACCTCAATATTATCAGTTAATTGAATTGTAATAACGTCTGCGTCATTGTATTGTTGGTTTCCTGCACGTATTTGTTTAAAATTTAAACCGTGTAAATGTCGACTTTGTATTTAGAATCATTTTACCGGACGCTAATATAAAACTATTTTTTCCAAGGTATATAAATGTGTTAACCTAACAAGGCTAGCGAAGAGTTTAACTACAAGAAACCAAGATTAAGCTTATAAAGCTGAAATCATGAACTTCCTTTCCGACATAAAGTAGTCGGACTAAAACGCGATGCTACTCTCGCAACCTTATCTATTGCAATTACATCTCCAACCGTGGGTGTTATCACCCACTGTTGAATTGCAGATAAACAAGCAAATTAGTCTCAATAAAGACAAAGACAATAAATTGTTTCTTGGTAATGTTTAAGTAATGTTCAATTGAATTGTTTGTAATAATTTTCAATTAAGTCAGCGTTCGATTCGAGATTCGGAAACCTCAAATATGATGTTACAAATATCAAATATAATATTAAAGATCTTCGTCTCACAGGCAAGAACTGTTTACTGTTCTGAACTGTCAAGAATTAATCATAATGACACAGAGACACGTTAAATTTAAAACCTCTCTTTTTACACCGTATTAAAATCAAAACCAACAACATCCTCGATTCGTTTACAAAAAATATCAGATTAGGTAATGTATGCAGCAAAATTTTGAGCTAGAAATTTTCGTGGGATTCAGACCATATTTAATTACAGCGTTTAAAAAAGTTTATCTTATTCTTCCTTCCTGTAATCTGTAAACCTACAAATATAAAAATGTACACATCCAAAACATTTAAGCGTTTATATTTCAAAAGATAACGAAGGAACGGAAGATAGACATAAAAACATCTTAAACGAAATGAACCATATCTTATTCGATTCCGGAAATAGTTAACTAAATACAAAACCCATTATGAGTAATATTACTATCACAAAACGAAACCACACAAGTGACAAGCTAGAGATAACAGAAGACTTAGGACATGTTGAATTAACACATCGTACATATCAATATTTATTTTAATTTTTTTTTCTAGAGCATTGAAAGGCAAACAAAAGCCGAAACGCGCCTAGCACTACACGATTTTTCCATCTATGAAGGGGACCCAGACGGAACTTCGATTTTAGTAGAAGATCCTCTCATCACATTTAATACTACAAATGCCAGAGTTGTTGTCACAAGCAGTTCGTACTAGAGGCAAAACACAAGTCACAAATTTGAAAATACAATCTGCGTTCCGACCGGGATTCGACCTCCGTATTCTAGTGTCACGCTTGTTTTATACGCTAACCTATAGGGGCGTTTAAAAATTAAAAAAATATTTAATACAGAAATTACGAATAAACCTTAAAATCAGTGTTTTACATGGTCACAAATAACATCTAAACAAGGTTAACGTAACTGAACTATGTAACGACAAAAACGTCTATACGAAGTAGGTAATACTTTTAGGTCAGAGTCGACGAAACATTGCCTGTTTAGTTAATAATTAAGATACTATATTTGAATGCATAAAAGCCACTAAAAGATCTTATAATTTACTTATTATTACATCGTTTCAAATGTTAACATACAGAAATGCTAAGGTCAATTTTTCAATGATATAAATTATGCAACGGATTAGATCTGTATATTATTCAACTATTTGCGTCCGAAACTCAATCTAGTAGTAATTAATTATTCTAATTCTAAATATTACGAGGTTATCAGTACTTATCTTCAATGGCAGCGTCAAAATGTATTTGAAATTCGCTTGTATATATATGTATTTATGTAAATGGTAAAATTCCATAGATCCACTTGTTATACGATTATTCAATTTTAAAGCTTCCATCACTCACGACAGATATGACTTTTGTAAATGAGAAACTGTTATGATCTAAGATAACAACCGATATTATTATAAAGGACCCAATTATTATAATAACGCCTCTTACTGCGTGATAATTATGTACACTGTTACTGCCCCAAATCTATCTAATATCAATTTATTTAATACTAGCACTGGCCTGTGGTTTTGGACGGTGATTTCATGTATAATAATAAAAATTAATACAATAAATGCTACCAAAGCAACTCTTGTCAAAATTGGTCCAGACAGATCGCAGATTAGCCGAAACAA
Source organism: Hebomoia glaucippe (assembly GCA_025727935.1). NCBI lineage: Eukaryota > Metazoa > Arthropoda > Insecta > Lepidoptera > Pieridae > Hebomoia > Hebomoia glaucippe. The sequence goes on along the minus strand of JAOSYY010000014.1, from coordinate 4,037,721 downwards.
AAAATAGATAAAAAAATTATAAACTGTTATTCTCCTGTCAGCAACTTATATACTTTCACATGCGTTTAGAAACAAACACTTATTTAAATATCACAGATGCGTCTATTCTATTTATACAAGAGGCAAAGTAAAGTTAACACGTACTTCAAATTGAACTTGACTCGCCAGCTGCTCTCGTTAAGATAAGAGAAATCCAAGTAATCGACTTTACTACGGATGAATCATAATAAAATATATACCGTAGGCGCCATTCCCGTAGTAGACGTGAGAAATGACACCATTCAGAACGGTCACTAAGTGACAAGAGCTATTACGAAGACAATTTTATATAGACGAGTTTATGATTATGTTTCGAATACAGTAAGGATAGAAAACCAGTAGGGAATTAAAATAAACAAAGCTGCTGAATCTATCTAGAACGGCGTCAATGAACCAAATACGGTTTATAATACAAAATTGGATAACGATACATGTTCTAATTCAAATTAACGAGTTAGAGACTCAGACTCGGAGACTTCATGACATGACGTTTGAATTAGTTTCAAGACCAGTCACACTGTGTTAGTCCCAGATTGCAAAAGATAGATGTTATAATTAAATTGAACATACAAGTTAGTTAATGTCTGAAACTTAATATTTCTTCTACACCTTACAACCGTATTAAATCAGCCAATGTCACATTTGGGGTTATTAAATCTAGCAAAATTCTAAAAATGTTGAAATTTCCCATACTTCGGAAAAAAATAGGTAAGACTGACAGCAGAACGTCATATATAATGAAATTTGTGTAAGTTGTTAAGGTTGGCGACTAAATAATCCTTATTATCAGGTGAAATCTATGATTATTGGCGTATGGTGAAAACAAATGATAAGCAATTCACAGAGAAAAAGAAAACTTGGCAAGTACTCTGCGAGACAAAACAGTTTGTGAACTTCTGATTTAAAGCATCATAATTCTTATTGTACAATCATAAGCTGACATTCAATACGAGTGTGAATCACACGTTGCCTACTTACGTATGGTTTAATACCGAAGGCGTCTGGATTGGATTGAACCGGAGGTCTCGGCTTATTCAAATTAAGTCCAATGCACTCATTGTGGAGTGATAACAACCGGTATTGCAGGGAAATTTGTCGAGTCTATCTCCTCGGTTTGATCTAGATCATGATGTCGTGGCTTTTGGATTAATATTTCATTGCATTTGTACTGTATTTATACTTTAGGCTAGTTTCAAGTATTCAGATCTATATTACATGATTTGTTATGTAGTATTATATTAAGTTTTAAATTGTAGATAAATTTAACTACAGTATTATGGATCTCAGAAGAAAATCATAAGCTTGCTAACGAATTCATCTCCATGGAAAAATAATTTAGAACGTATTTAGTCCGGCTTTCATTTATCTCCATTCTCTCAGCTATTCACAAATCTTATGAATTTATTGAGTAGCTTATTCATGTTCGCTCTGCTTCGAAGGATAAATACGCATATTTATATATGCATAGTATGAGTTCTTTGAGTGTACCAAACTCAAGAAACGACGTGATCCTTAAACAGATTTCTGGGACAAAATCTATTTAATAATATCCCCAGTCTTTACCAGAATGTTAATCTATATCTACACAAAGTTTAATCTATATTGGTGCATCCGTTTAAAGCGTGAAAAGGCAACAAGAGAATCAGCTACTTTCGCATTACATCGCTAGGATTGCTTTAAGTACTTAGCAGAAAATGACACTGACTGTGTGGCAGTTCTTGGATCAGGCAGAAACAAGAAAACTGATTCTTGGTAAATCGTCTGATTGACCTTTAAGAATTCGTGTCACAACACATCCTGACCGCGTTCAAACGTTTACCGCTACGAAACGAATAAACGGACATTATCGATTAGAAAGAACATATCTATAAAATTCCTACTTAAATGAAATTAATTGTACTTTAAAACTACTTTTACAAATAAATTGTTTTGAATAAGGAAATACATTTTTATTTAAGGAAAACTTTTATTTTTATAGGTAACGCATACCAATCAAATTTTAACGGCTTTTCCATCTCGCGTTCCCAAAACTTCGTCTTCATCATCAAATCAGATCTATCACTGATATTGCACTTTCCCTATCCCTACATAAAAATGTTGACCAGAATAAAACTTAATTTTATATAAAAAAATTAAGTTATATTCTATTATATACCTATATCCATATTATATACCTTAATTTGCTATTAGTCTATATAAATAAATAAAATCGAAGAGCCTCTATTTCTAAACACGTAAAAATAAATACCGTCCATATAACAATGACATATTTTACAAAAAGTATGTTTATATGTCTGTTTCCTGCACATAATATCCGGAAGGGATCCTTCTTGTTTCATTATCACGTACATATCCATGACGGGGTTATTGCAACCTCGGAGTACTGTCTGTTTGAAAAAAATCGTGTTTTTTGCTTATCAAAGTTTATATGTTTAAAAGAAATTATTATATTTTTACTAACATTATTATTCTCTCACATATTTATTTTCTCAACTAGGTTTTTATTAAATAGATATAAAAGTAAAATACAAAAATATATATAGTATAAAAAACCTAATCTGGAAGACCACCAACAGCGGAGCTTGGGCCAAGCTACCGATGGTTAGGGCCGCAGAGAAAGAAACCTTCTGACAATACGTGCTGTGTCCAGGTGTACCAACTGTCTTTTGCACCTGTCAATTGATCCAACTATCTAGCGAGAGACTCTTTAGATGTTGGTCAAGACTCTTCGCTATGAGACCGTTCACGCTAACGAC
>JAOSYY010000014.1:4013382-4028161 GCA_025727935.1 Hebomoia glaucippe | reverse complement strand
TGTCTTACCAGTACCACCATCGAGGATATATTAAGCACTAAAAATATTTAAAAAAATCCCATGTCCGTCTCCTGGTCCTGAGCTACCTCCTCATCAATTTTCAGCCAAATTGGTTCAGCCGTTCTTGAGTTATAAATAGTGTAACTAACACGACTTTCTTTTATATATATAAACTAATTATAACTTACCATATCGTCAGCATATGTATCTGCGTGGCGTGCACTACTTATCACAGATCACCTGCAAGAAAAAGGATTTGTAAATAGCAAAATTCTAGAAGATAAAACTTAAATCGAACACAATTTAATTATCAAAATATCTAAGTAACAATAATCATGTTATTATTTTTTTAATTCAGTAGAATTGTTCGAATTCCGCTCGGGTCATGTACCGCTGCTTACAAGTGGAAAGATCGTGAAGTTCTGTAATGCGCATTTCGGCGTAATTTTATCCGAATGCTGAAAATAAATCGACAGTATACAGGGTGTTTGGGGACTGCTCTCGAAAACAAAGACAGGTACTAACGACACCTTTGATGAAGAGATGGAATAAAATTCGATCCTGATTTAAAAAAAAAAACATATTTTTTTAAAGTTTTATAAGCGTTATTTCGCTCCATCATGTTAGTACAGCTAAATGAAACAATAGTTTTATAAAAATACATTCCTTTACTAAAAAAAGCACCAGCGATGAAGCTGTATCTAGTTGGTACACCTTAACAATAGATAAATAACTTATTTTATAACAAATAAATGTATAAAAAATAGTCTAATGGGGTCGATACGCCATTTTACAATTATTTACCAATTAAATTTAATTCGCTGTCCCACGGTTTTAATCTTGTTAAATACCTAAGTTAAGCTGTCGTGTCTGATAAAACAGTAAACTGAAATTTTTCAATTTCCTGAGCACTTTTCTTGTTTTCTTTTCGTAGGAACCTCCTACTAGGAAACTTTAAGGCGAATGAAATCAGTCGAGTCGTTCACGATTTAGATATTTCCCTGCTTTGTTATGAGTGAGGCGAGATTAATTTGACTTCAATGAGATTAAACATATTTAAATGTTTACAATCGCGCGAATACAGCACAATATTTAAATGTTTCGTTTCGAATTACAACGTAAAGCGAGCATAAAACAAAACGCTTTTAACAAATGTATATCCGTACTCAGCGTTAGAGCGCTATGGCGCCTTTCCTTTAAAAAACACAAGCCTAGTTTAATTAGGCACTTATTCGTATGCCTACCCCACTGTTGGAAATGAAGATGTACCGCATATATGCATAATTCAGAACGCTTTCCTTCTGACTTCATACATTTGCAAAACATTATTTTGCATGCAATTTTAAATGCGTTCCACGAGATTTTTTTGTGAACGACATAACGAATAGCTTAGTTTGTATTTGCAAGTGATAAAATTATTTAATATCAGTATTCGCTGTTAGTATAAGATTTAATAAATCTGTATCTATAGTACAATTGTGCAGGTGAACGATTTGTTTGTTTGAACGTGGTAATCTCGGGAACTGCTAATACGGATTGAAAAATTGATCGAGCAAGGCCATAGATATCACGCTACGATTGATAGGATCTGAGAATTTTTGCAGGAACGGGAATAATTTAAAAAGTTGAAAGAATGTCTACTGTAGCTTACGTCTAGCTTCTATGGTTCGCTACCAGCCGTTTCAATTTTTGTAAGATTTGCATTTTTTTCATCTTAGTTGAGACAGACGAAGCTGCGCGAGTCGGATTTATGTACGTAGATAGAAGTGTTGTATCTGTTTCTAATATCAAAAAATGTTTCATAAGACTGGTCTCTAAATGCATACCTATAAAATGCATATAATTTATATTTTATTCTCATTAATCTCCAGAACGCAGTTGCATTTAAAAATATGTATTTTTTGTTCGGGAGCGAGCTGGTTGTGATCGGGCGAGTGTGAAAAACACAGGCATTTCGAGTATTAAATGTGGTGGGAGGAACTCCTAATAATTTATAAGTTCCGTCCGGGTTACGTACCACCGTTCATAGTTGGAAATGTGAAGTGCTATGCGCGTTTCGATTTAAGTCTACGAATTTCCGAATACTCGAAATAAAAATAAAATAAGGCCTTGAAGTTGGCAACGCGTCTTCTAGATCTACTGATTTTGGAGGTGTGCACGGGCGACAGAAATCGCTTAATATGATTGAACAGTATGCTCGTTTGCCTTTGTATCGCATAAAAAAAAGAACGAAATTTATAGAGTTTTCAGATACACGCAATAAAAATACCCATTTCAGAACTTTTTCATATTTACGAACAACGTTATGACACCGCGAATAAAATGCATTTTTTTATTATAATGTTATGGATAATTTACGAGCTAGAATGAATACAAAAATTCCGTACAGGTCACAAAACGTTCAGTCGAAAAAGTTTTTATTTGCTAAAATTAACGTTTGGGTTCCAGCCAATAAACCAAATGTTCTATATAAAAATGTTTAATATCATACAGGTGAGTTTGTGTTATCTGTGGCAGAGGTATCATATATGAACTTTATGGTCGTCAGTCAATTTGACATAAAAAAGAAATAAACTGTTGTGTATCTACTATCTATATCTATCACTCTGTCGTGTCCCCTGGGACAGAGTCGATATTAGGAAGAATTGAGTCGTTATATCGAGAGTACAAGGCTACTAAATGGGATACAAATGTAAAAAATCGTATTCTTATAAGTAGTAGACTAATTGGGAGTTTTAGACTTTCAGGAAGGATGTACAAGACCTATAGTATGCGGTATTTAGATGGCGTAGGCGGACTATAAAATAAATATTACACGATATTGAACATTCTATCATTTTATTTATAAATCTATACTACTATTATAGAGCTGAAGAGTTTATGTGTTAGTTTGACCGCGGTAATCTCAGGAAACACAGGTCCGATTTAAAAAATTACTTCAGTGTTGGATAGTACATTTATCGAGAAGGGGATAGGCTATATTATATTTGCAAAAAAATTTGCTAAAAGTCCAACAATATAACTCAAGGTGTAAAATTTTAAATGAACGCGGGCGAAGCCGCTGACAGAAGCTAGTACCGTGTATACTTGAACTAAATAGTTCGAAAGTTCACTGTACATATAATTTAACGAGGCTGAGGTACCTACATCAAATAAGTCTACCGAAATGTTATATCACTTATAGTCTTATACCATAGGTGAAAAAGATGATGGAATTTCAACTTCAATCTAAAAATTCTCGATAACCCGAAATAAATACGACCAGCACTAACACATGATTAACTTAACAACGAGTTTCCTAGATCTCCCGGTCTAGAAGGCGCCTATGGGCGACAGTAATTGATTACCATCAGGAGAACCGTCCGCTCCGTTGCAATAAAAAGATATTCAAACAGGAAATGGCTGTTGAAGAACGATCTAGTTTCTCAGCATGAGACCTTGTAACGTTGTTCTGAGATTTATCCGATCAGTTCAAAGACGATACATATCTGTGGAATGACCTTGCTATGCTTAGAACCTCTATTCTGAACGCTCTCGTATAGTCTATAGATTTGTGACATAAAAAAAATAAAATTGAAGTGTCAGTAACATCAAAATACGATTTTTGTTTAATGCATATGAAAGTATAACAGATATCTTAATATATATATTTCTTCTGACCATGTGTTTGTCACTAAACTCCGTCTAAACGAACGGAAAACGAATTTTAAGAATTATTTTATTTATGTTTAACGGGATTCGAGAACGGTTTGAATTCATAATTCGGTCCAATAATTAGAAAAAAATATATTTAAGACGCTTGTACAGGACAACATATATCTGGTCAGCTAGTACAATGTGTAAAATTTTCGTCTATCCGTCTATTTGTTCCGATTAATCTCCGAAACGGTTAAACCAGCTTTGACGAGACATTCAGTGGCAAATAGTTTATTTATGACGCGCAATATAAGCTACATTATGTTTCAATTGAACCTGCGACACTTTTTTACACTTCTACTTAGACCAATAGATCAAAATTATATAAAAAACAAAATGTTTAGTTAAAAATATCAAAACCTACAAAATAACGGTAATATTTAGTTACATATAACATTATTGTATCGTTATTATAAAGTAACGTTATATATTGTTATATGTAGCTGGAATTCACATATGTAAGTTCCACAAAGATATCACCTACATCATAAGAAACCTATCCTTATCACAGCCAGAAACAGAATAGCGAAAACGCTGTCCCAAGCAAGATATATGCGGGTCGAATAATGTGAAAATGCTCTTAGCGAATATAGTAGAATATTATATTGGTTTGCGGCATTCCTATTAGCATTTATATTAAACTTAACTGTCAAGTGAACGTATCTACAATCAATGTTCGGTATGTAATACGGGAAGCGAAAACTTTGGACCCATTTAAAACGATATTGCATTCAGCGAAGAATGTTGAGGATTGACATAGTGAATTGTCTATGAAGTAAACTTAAAAAAGCTACGTGTATTTATGATTAAACCTCGACCACGGTACCACGACTTTCTCAAGTGAACATAAGCCATTTATTATCTATTTTAATAGAAAATTTCGACATTTGTTACTATAATGCATTGTAATAAGGTAAACAGGTGTAAATACAAATAAATAAATATATGTTATTCAATTTTTCAAAAATTTCAATAATCAATTTCGACTATCGATATTTTCGTAAACATTCTCTCAGATGTATTAAGTATAAAACATATAAATATATTAAAAGAAAGCTTATATGTAACCTACAGATAATGCCCAAGGAACTTCTCATAAAAAATGTTTATTGAATAATAGCCAATAAAATAATAAAAAAATAATTTCAATTTAGATACGAATCCTTCGGCCCCCTTCTTGATTCATCTAAGAACAACCGGGAGGCGAGATAATTGGATAAAACGACAGATTGCAACATGATCTGTCGTGTATCCGCTTTAAGATTATTACACCTAATCCGTTAAAGAAAATCAATACACAGTCAGATGACTCTCCATTTTCCAGTTAACTTTATATTACAATGATAGAGTTTGTTGACAGTGTCTTATCAGGCGGTTCGATATGCCCCCGCCCTAAGCCACGCCCACGGAGATTCTGCGTGGATCACGATAAACTGAAATTATTATTGCAAGTAAGAGTTATGGTGACTTACCCATGATACCGAAGACCTGCTTTGGGCGCCATTTATCGCGTGATGGGATGTATTTGTAAAAATGAATACAGTACTGGCGCGGCAATGGTCAGCGCGCGACTGACGGTGTACTGAGAAGGCGAAGATGGGCGCATGCGTGCGTCAATTAGGTTCATGCGCATTGTAAATGATTTGTTTTGCTGGTGTCCCTGAAGTTTAACCATGGCTTTTACTATCAATAAGATAAGTCGCTAAGGATGCGACATATTGCAGGATCATTGAACATTTTCTACACACGATAGAGTTTACTTTCAGACAGAAAACTTTATATAACTAAGTTCGTTCCGTGACATAGATTAGTAATTTTATTGTAGAAGCTTTAACTTCCGCAAAAGTTGGATGTTTTCTTTATAGGAACTACAATTATATGTATTACGTAACACGTATTAATCTCAGAAAATCTTACCATAAACTAAGTACAGATTATGCTGCCAATTAATTGCCTATAGCTTCATATAGTTTATTTATGGAAAATATAACAAAAAAGCTATAAAAAAGTATACTTACAGTCCAAACTCTCCTGGTTCATTATATTTATTATGAACACTTAAACGTAATTAGTTTTTTTATACTTCTATCTCTTAGTACCCAAATCAATGAAATAAAATAAATATAACTTGTTACTAAAGGTAATTCCCAGCAGTGCATAAAGAACTCTTTGGTTACTACTTACATTAGATACTCTTTGATCGGTCAATCGTAACATTTCATAATGACAAAAGAAATCGGGCCGCACCATCAATTTTTAAAATCATACTGATATATTACTTTTCATCAAATTGCTCATAAATTAACTCATACACTACTTATAATAATCAAAGCTCCCGCCTAGTCAAAAAATGTGAATGTAATGCCATTGTTTAATACTGTAATAGGTTGTTAAACCAAAGTAATATATGTAATGGAAATTTTCACAATTTCTACAATATTAACCTCTTTAACCATGTAACTTTTTCTCGAGTGACTACACAAGTTTTCACCTCGGCTGGATGAAAGGTCACGGGGTGACAACGAACTGAGGAACTTAGGGCTCTGTAGGCTAGCGGTTGGGAAAAGGAACCGCGACGCTAGGGCACCTGGTTCTAAACCGACCATAACGCAGTTGCATTTAAAAATATTAATTTGTGTTCTGTCTCGGGTATGTGCTGCCTGTGGCCGGAGGAGTGTCGAAAACAGGCATTACAAGTATTAAATGTGGCGATAACAACTCCTAATAATTTATAAGTTCCGTCCGGGTCATGTTCCACCGTTCATAAATGGAAAAGTCCTGTGCATTTCCGAATACTCGAATTAAAAAATAAATAAGGCCGGCAACCGAGCGTCACTAAAACTGCCAAATAATATAATATGGCTAATATAATATAATAAGGTTGGCAACGCGTCTACTAGATCCACTGACCTGGAGATGACCATGGCCGACAGGAATCGCATAATATAACTGAACTGTATGCTGCTTTTTCTTCCTATCACATAAAAAAACACAATTCTAACGTAAAGATAACTAGCGTACAATCTTAATTCTCAAATTATAATAATAACTTTTCGCGCGCCATCTATTACACATAGATTATACTGTAACATCTTATAACCTGTCCATTAAATGTCATCGAGCGCAGAAAATATTAAAATGTCTAAAATGAAAATTTCTATTTCTTATATCCATTTTTTTTGTAAGTTTAAATATATACGATACGATTAATAGAAAAGTATATATTTAGATAAATGTATTTTCAAAATCTGTAAAAATGTCTATATTTCAATGTAAAATAATTTTCTATTGAAAAATATAATATAAATTAATGCATAACTTACGACCATCAAACTTTTATTTTTATAAATAATACTTTTGTTTTTGAGATGCCGTCTTTTAAAACTTTTAGCGGTTGACACTGACAATTGTTTCCATAAATGTTTAAAATAGCAACATTGTCTTTGTCGCTTTCTTCGAGAACGAAGTGTGGTGTAGGATATCTTGATATATTTCTAAAAGTGTAATAAAACATTACAAAAATGTCGACGATAGCTGTACCTTTATCCGTTGCCGGAACTAGATATTCCGGAGCTCCAGTCCGAACTCAAAATGGTAAGTAAAGATATAAATATATACCAACAAGCCCGGTAGATCACATGCATTTTGCTTATGGTTTCAAATATTGAAATTTTTATGATAAAAGCATTATAAATTGTACTTTTTAATAGCCAGAGTTTAACATTAAGTTGAAAATTATCTATTTTCACGAAAATAACAGACATACATTTTCGTATATTTATTTCCTAAATGATAACCTAAATGCCTTAGTCATAAAAAAAATTCGGTTAGTATTTTAATGTCTGAATGGTACCTATGTTAGACAAATTTGTATATATTCACTGATTTTCAATCCTTTTTCATATTATACGTACTTTTTCAGTCATGGCAGCAGCAGCAATAGCCAATATTGTAAAGAGCTCTCTAGGACCCGTGGGGCTTGACAAAATGCTTGTTGACGACATTGGAGATGTCATAGTTACTAATGATGGTGCTACTATTCTTAAGTATGTTTATCCACTTCTCATAATTATTTTTACTTCCCTTTTAATCACTTGATATCTGATGTATCGTGTATGAGATTTATAAAGTACTAGGGGTTTGTCTATATATAAATGAAGTGATCTATAACTATTTTTAAGAGACTGTCTATCTCAACCGATTCATCCGAAGCACATTGTTAACTTAAGTTGGAAGTTGTAACCAACATAATCACTTGCATTTGTAGTACTAATTATGTCAATAACAAATAAGTCTTATCATTATGCTCAAAACTCACACTTTATTCAGGATGTTGGATGTTGAACACCCGGCTGCCAGAGTACTTGTAGAGCTGGCTCAGTTACAGGATGAAGAAGTTGGCGATGGAACAACCTCAGTGGTTATTATCGCTGCTGAATTGCTTAAGGTATTTTAAAACTTAACTTCCTCATTTTAAACTAATTGGTGCATCTTAGCGAGTGAAGCTACCACCTGTGCAAAATAAATTAAAAAATTCTCAGGGTACAGAGATCATTTGGTAAATGATATTTAAAGTAAGCCTTAATTGTCACACGTGTCAAGAATTTAAAAAAAATACATTTTTCAGAATGCAGATGAACTGGTGAAGAATAAGATTCATCCAACCAGCATAATTTCGGGATACCGATTGGCATGCAAAGAAGCCGTCAAGTATATTCAAGATAACCTTACAGTTACAGTTGAGTCACTCGGTCGCCCATCCCTTATTAACGCAGCCAAAACGACCATGTCATCCAAACTGATTGGAGCGTATCCTTTATAATTTATATTTTTATTGTTAACAACTAACACATTTGTATTCTTTAAAATTAGTATTAAAAAGCATAAATACATTGTGTTCGGAGACTGCTCCCGAAAAGGCTGATGGGTGATAGTACTAATGACACCTTTGATGAAGGGATGGAAAAAAATTCTGTTCTGACTAAAAAACGACATCTTTTTAACACTTTTTATTAGGATTATTTACGCTCCATCTGTTAAGTACAGATAAATGAAACAATAGTTTCATAAAAATACATTACTTTTAAAAAAAAAACGAACTAGCAATGAAGCATGATAACAAGAACAGCTGCACTAACGTGATGCAGCGAAATAACGTTAATAGAATGTATTAAAAAAATTTTTTTTGTCAGGATCAAATTTTATTCCGTCCCTTCATTAAAGGCGTCATTAGTACCATCACCTGTCTTTGTTTTCGGGAACAGTGCCCAAACATTCTGTATAGTATTCCATAAATCGAAAATTGATCACTAATAAAAATCTGAGTTTTTATTTTAGACAATATTGTAACTTCCGCATTTATTTATCAAGCTCACATTGCTATTTTGAATTGTTATAATTAATTTTTCGATGAATATTTCATAATATTATTTTGCTAGGAAATAAATTAAACATTATTACTTTTATTTAAAATTATTAGTTTAAATTGGTATATAGAATGGATTTATCAATAATTCTTTAACACACAAGCAGTGATGCTGAATTTTTCTCTGAGATGGTAGTAGATGCAGCGCAAGCCGTAAAGACATTGGATCCTAAAGGCAATCCTATGTATCCCATCAAGGCTGTGAACATTCTCAAGGCCCATGGGCGTAGCGCTCGGGAAAGTGTCCTAGTTAAGGGTTACGCTCTTAACTGCACTGTTGCCTCTCAAGCTATGCCCAAGAAGATTTTGAATGCTAAAATTGCCTGTCTTGATTTTTCGCTTCAAAAAACTAAAATGAAAATGGGTGTTCAGGTATGTTATTACTACTAATTTTAACATTATAGTAAGATACTATTATTCAGTCTTGAATTACAAAGCCCTCCCATTTTTATTAAGGAAGTTATTAATAATTATTTTCTTAAAATGCAGCTTCAAAATATAGCAATCTAATGTATTGAACACTAGTCTAATACATTTTATTTCATAAAGAACCATAAGTTACAACTGCTTAAAGGGAACTAGTGTTACCATGTTTTTTAGCTCCGGGCGAAAAAAATAGTAGCTTCTAAACGAATGGGCCAATTTTGATACAATTTCTTTGCTTTAATGCGCAAGTAATTGAGATGCTTGGTAACTACATTATTTTGTTTTAACAAATTTATTATCTTTCTAGGTGCTCATATCTGACCCTGAAAAGTTAGAAGCCATCCGCGCTCGTGAATTGGATATTACAAAGGAGCGTATTCAAAAAGTCCTTAGTACCGGTGTGAATGTCATCCTGTGCAGCGGTGGAATTGATGACCTATGTCTTAAATACTTTGTGGAGGCTGGTGCTATGGGTGTGAGGCGATGCAAGAAAGCTGACCTGAAGAGGATTGCCAAGGCTACAGGAGCTACCTATCTCACCTCTCTTACAAATATGGATGGTATGGATTCATTCAGTCAGATTGTAGTCTTTAGATAGGTGTTGCACTTAGTGAATGTGGAATCTTTAGAGAACAATAGGTGTTTTATCCATGAGAAATGGTAGTCTGTACCGTGTCATAGTCATATCTTTCTGTACTAAAGTTCATCCAAATTGATTTAGCCATTGAGGCTTATACATTTATAATATTAAAGCAAATATTTTACAAATTACTTATAAGTACTATATATAATGTCTCATACATTAATTATGTAGCTGTTATGTTATCATTATACTTAAATTTTATAGGTGAAGAAATATTCGAGGCTAGCATGATTGGTGAAGCCGCTGAAGTCGTCCAAGAACAGATTTGCGACGATCAACTTATTTTAATTAAGGGGTAATAATTGTCTCTATTCATATGGTTCGACTTAGTGTCTATAATCCAAATATTGACAACACTTTTATTCATAACTTTAAGTCTAATGAGTGTTTTAAACTAATGAAGTGTTAAAGCATGTTTCAACCGTTTGTCTTATGTGATGCAGACGGAGTTGCCCGTGTCAAGGATCGTTTAATATTCTAATATATTTACAATTATTTTTCCAGTCCAGTGGCGCGTACGGCCGCCTCCATAATCCTGCGTGGTCCTACCGACGCTTACTGTGACGAGATGGAGCGTTCGGCTCACGATGCATTGTGTGCAGTACGCAGGGTGCTGGAGTCTGGTCGGCTGGTCCCAGGTGGCGGCGCGGTCGAAGCCGCACTCTCCATTTACTTGGATAACTTTGCTACTACTCTAGTGAGTATCCATACCATAGCAGATCTCCTGATTCCTTTAAAGTCAAAGTATGAAGTGTTCGTTCCTACATTCCTTTCACACATTGAACTTTTATAGTTAATTTATCTTTTGTATTCTTTATATATGATTTATGTATACTCAAGAAAATGTACTATAGAGAAGGGAGAAAGGAGATTATTCAGTTATTATTATTAGTAAAGAATATTCAATTTTGTTGTTGTTTGATAAAAATCCTTCATTTTTGAATATATAATATAGTCTTAGTCGATAAGTGTACTATCAAACACTGAAAGAATTTTTCTAATCGGTCCAGCGGTTACTGTGATTAGCTCGTTCAAACAAACAAATTCATCATTATAATATTTATTTTGAATACAAATATATTTATAATTTGAAATGAACAGAGTTCTCGCGAGCAGCTGGCGATAGCGGCTTTCGCCCAGTCTTTGCTGGTAATTCCTAAGACCCTATCAGTGAACGCGGCGCGGGACGCCACGGACCTCGTGGCGAAGCTCCGAGCGTACCATAATTCCTCTCAAACCAAGGTAACATATTAATTATCTTAAAAGGATCTCACTTTTGTGCTAATTATTTTCAACAATAATTTTAATCTAGACATTTTGATATTCGGTTTTTTGCACAAAAAATAAAACTTATACTTGATCAGCAGTATTACTAGAGTAGGTTTTATAAAGATCCATTCATAGCTAATATTTAATATCAAACAATGTGCCATTCAAATGTCACCTTTATGAAGACAATTTTTCCATATCATCTATTTAAATACCAAAATTCATCGAAATTACTTCGGCTGTTATGGCTTGCGAGCTTAATAGATTATAACACTGGTTTATCTCTGTTCAAATTCTAGGGATTAATTATGATTAAAACATTTTTCTTACTGAATTGAATTCTCTCGCAGGTTGAACATGCGAATCTGAAATGGGTGGGTCTAGACTTAACAGAAGGCACCCTGAGGGACAACTTAGCGGCTGGAGTCCTAGAGCCCGCGATATCCAAGATTAAGTCCCTCAAATTCGCAACAGAAGCAGCGATCACAATCTTGCGTATTGACGACATGATCAAATTGGACCCCGAACAAAAAGGCAAAACGTACGAAGACGCATGCAACGCCGGGGAATTAGACTAGTTTAATTATTGAATTATTTTATTGCGTCACGGTCCAATACTGTAACGTCAAAGAAAGATATTAGCTATCCTTTTAAGCTATACGCATTGAAGATAGCAACATATAGTCTTTAATTAACGTGTCAGTATTCCACCAGTTCTTTGTTTTATGTACGCGATTGTACCGCACGGCATTTTTAAAAACTTTATACTGTAGAAGTTTCATTTTGTTAGATTGATTTCCATTCTGGAAGCAAATATTGTGTAAACTCTATTTAATGACGCTTAGGCCTTACATAGTGCTGTCATTAAATAGACAGACCGAAATATTCATGGCAAAAAGAAAGAAAAATATATAGATATGTGATGTTTGGGGGCTGCTCCAGAAAAAGAAGACGAGTGATAGTACTAATGACACCTTTGATGAAGGGGCGGAAAATGTTGATACTAACTTTAAAAAAGACATTTTTAACACTTTATTGGTATTATTTACGTTCCATCTTGTAAGTGCAGCTAAATGAAACGATAGTTTCATAAAAAATACATTACTTAACTCAAAAAAGGGATCTATAATGAAGCATGATCGCAAAAACAGCTGGACTAACATGGTAGAGCGAAATAACGCTAATAAAACGCTTTAAAAACATGATTTTTTTGTGTACTCAGGATCGAAATTAAATTCTGTCCCTTCATCAAAGGTATCATTAGTACCTTCACCTGTCTTTGTTTTCTGGAGAAGTCCCCAAACAACCTGTGTAAATATTTATATATGGATAAATTACAACATATTCAAAGTTACAGTGTAGTTTATTTCTTAATATAGACATTGCAACGTTTTTAAGTTTGTCAGAGAAATAGTGTTTACACTTTATTTTTTCTTAATTCCTTTCGTACTATACGGGCCTTATAAAAAGATATAGTAATTAAACGAGAGTATTTTTATCTAACGGACGAAGTAATTCATAATGTTAAATAAGTAATATTTTTAAATTCACTGCGTAACAGCTTTAATACTTGGTTATGGAGTTAACGTAAGTTCTGCTATTTTCAAAACGATTTTTGTATCACAATTTTAGTATTTTATTTTGAGTTCAAAATATAGGACTGTTTTTGTTCTCATTAATGTAATAGACAAACCGTCTCACTAAAATTCCTTAATATTTAATTACTCAAACACGGTTTTATTTGCTTCTAACATTTAATGCTAGTTTAAGAACGCTAGGGCCTATTTTTGGCATTATAATAAAAAATATTAAAACTTGTCTGTCTTTTCATTAAATAACATACCTTTTTGCTAAAGCCTGTTTATACAGTATCCAATTTAACATGATCGGTTATATTTTAGCAGGTATACGATAGAACTAAGTACCTGTATACTTGTAAAATAAAAGCATTTTAAGTCCTTGTTGAGATGCCTGATGAGTATAAATTCAAAGCCTGCTCCATTTTATAATTACACAGAAAAATGTACGAAATTCATATCATTAGACACGTTACTAAAGCATATATCTTTCGAATCTGATGTTTGTAACTGAAAGAATAATGTCAAAATAATTTTTTAATAATGCTTCACTACAACTTCCTCCAATCTATTAAAGAAGATACTTCCTGAGCTCATTTGCGACAACGCAATTAGCTAAATGAATCAAAATACCTATCAAAAATAAATTTTCCATCGTTAAGGTAAATGGCGGAAGTTTTTAAATTATATAGATAGTTTATATTTGTTATAATTTTTAAACAAGACATTATACGGTACAATAAGTTGGAAATTTCAAAATAATGGCGGTAAATACTTGAGTAACTGTTACAATTATTTAAAATCGACTCAAGTCAAATTCTTTAAGTAATAATAATAAATCCTGTCTCCTTCTCTTTGCAACAATCTGTGAAACTGTGTAATCTGTGACTGTGATAATAATAATATTTTGATCAAATATTTAAATAATATCATATTTAATTGACAAATTGCTAATTAAACAAATGCTAGTACAATACATTAATTTTTTAAGTAATTTGAATGAAGCTTAATTAAGTGAATTTGATTGAACTTTCTAATTTCTATAACCGCTATGTTAGCCATAAAAAATGTTATGTTGTTATCAATAAGAAATGCGAAACCTTGTCGTAGTTCAAGGATTTTTCTTTCAACCGCTCCATCTGCGAAGGTAAACGACCTTGGAAACAATTATATAAGTATTAGTTTCTTCATTTAAATAACTAATTGTTTTTTTTGTAGGAACAAACAGTAAAGGTTGGAACGTACACGATAAATTATATTAAAGTCGGAGATGGCCCGCATAATATACTCTGCGCTCCCGGAGCTTTGGGTTCAATATGGACTGATTTCAAACACCAAGTAGACGGCATCGATAGGAATAAGTTTAGCGTGGTTGTATGGGATCCACCAGGTTTTGGCAGAAGCCAGCCCCCGGAACGAGAGTTTACAATCGATTTTTATCAAAAAGATGCTGACATTGCCCATGAGTTTATGAAGGTGAAAATATTTCTTGCTGTGTCTTTTGTTACTTACAATCTTGTTTCATTTCTCATTCACTTTTGAAGGAGCTGAAAATTCCTAAATATTCATTGCTGGGATGGAGCGACGGAGGCATTACAAGCATGATTATTGCTGGAAAGTACCCTGACGCTGTGAATAAATTAGTTATGTGGGGTGCCAATGCGTTGATATTGCCAACAGAATTGGAGGGTTACAAAAGTATGTTTAAAAATTTCAACCATTATATAAACAAGTATTCTGTGC
>JAOSYY010000014.1:3865801-3888947 GCA_025727935.1 Hebomoia glaucippe | reverse complement strand
TTTTCCGTCCTTTCATCAAAGGTGTCATTAGTACTATCATCCGCCTTCGTTTTCGGGAGCATTCCCAAATACCTTGTATATATGGTGCTTATAAGACAAAAACAATAAAAAGATAAATATTGTTTGTTCTGAATGTTAGTAACTACTGCACTGATTTTTTACTTTTTTACCATAATTTCACTAAGTTATAGGGATTATAATGAGTAAATACTTTTATTTTATCAACATTATCATGTATTTATAAAATAGACACGGCTGATAAAGTACTTTTGCCCGTAATATTATATAGTACAAAGGTTTATATTTTGGAAAGTTAAGTTCAATTGCAATTAGAAAACGTGACGATAACTATTTAGAAAACTTCGAAGATGCATCGTCATTAAAACTTAGTGAAATCCTAGTCATTGTTTGACTTTGGTTAGTTGACAAAATGTCGTCGTATTTCTATCATTATCAACTTTCACCAATTTGGCTTCACCCACGTACCATTGTTGGGATGTAAGTGGTTTACAATTTATTAGTAAACACTCGACTATAATTATTACACCGAATTTATACATATAATAAATTAGTAGAAACCGCGTGTCTGTTCACTGAATTATTAACAAATAATATGATCGTCCAATAAAAGTTGTTAGCAAAATCGACATAAACGCGAGCGAAGACACGGACAAAAGTTGATTAATAATGTTTCTAATAACCCACCTTTTCACCTTATTGCTGCATCCTAATTTTTGTTTTGCAAAACTGTGTCATTCTTAGATACAACACAATCACCTACTTTCAGAGTTAACAGTATTATTTAGTTAAATATTTAAACATGTTTTATGTCATGGTGAATGTTACATGTCAAAATTATTGTCATTAATTAATTTACGAATCTTTATTTAGCACAAAGCATAGCATAAATTAGGTACGGTTTTGTAAAAATGCTTTTTAATGTTTTCACCGTTTCGACGTTTCTTCTAACATCTGTGTCCGATTCATAGACCTATTTTTTTTATAAACGCGCTATACATTATAATAGGCACAGTTTAGGTATAAAATTTTAGTCCGATTAACAAACCATGGAAAATCTGTCTAGAAGGGAATTAATTTTTTTTGGAAATTTATCATTAGAAATAAAATTTATAAATTGATGCATATATATTATAAATAAAAATTAAGCGTCTATTTGTAAATAAATTTCTATCAACATAACTGTTCCTTTGTGAAATTAAAGCATATTTAAAACAAAAAAATATTGTTTTGCTTGCCTGTTTGTTCCGGATAATCCGTAAAACGGCTGGAGAGATGTTTACCTTCAGATAGTTATGATACAATGAGCAATGATACAAGTTCATCGTTGACTCTAAATTGAGTCGATTGAAACTGTAGGCTAAAAAGTATGATATTTTTTAACAGAGTCCTTGTTAAGTTCTGTATTTTTCCTTTATTAAAAACAAACATGGATAGCCATATAATATACAAAACATTAAGGACAAAAATGTAGTACGCGTACTCAAATCGTCATCTTTAACTTCTTAAAACGGTTAGTAGGTCAAAAAGTAATAGGTAATAAATGTCCCTAACACGAGGATGCACCTCGCGTATATTTAATGGCATTTATATGGGTAATCTGTTACGTACCGGCTCAAATTTCACCAAAATCGTTGACACACATTCCCGTGAGCCCAGTCAGTTCGTATAACCATAATTTTTATTGGCACCGAATTAGGTCAAATACTTCTCGACAAAACTGGTAACATTTTTGTGGGTTTTTTATTTTTTCAAGGTGTTAATGGTAACCCACAGCGATGATTGTATAACAGGTAGTTATTTCATTTATTTTTTTCGGGGTAATTGTAAAGTTCTAAATACAATATCTTTGTGCTATTAAAATAATATTTATTAATCCATTTAAAAGTAAGAAAGGCGGTTATAATAGAAACAATAAAAAAAAAATGTCTCTTCGATCCCACTAATCTTGGAAGCGGCTGGACTGATTTTTACTAGCAGATTAATTTCATAATTATAACAGGCCCTATGGTGTTATGTGAAGGAAACGGAAGCCGATAGGTTAGTAATAAACAAACATATATGTTTTTATATTTTTAAATCAAAAAAGTTTGAAATAAGCTATTATTTTTTAACTTGGTATTTAAGTTATTATTGCTATATTTGCGTGCACAGGAAATGAACTTATGTAGTAAAACAAACTCACTCAAAAATACAATGTGTAGCGGTGATAAGGTGATCCCTGGCGACGACGGTGGCTCCGCAGATTAAGTCTCCATCCCTTTTCAAAGCAGCTAGCCAGGGAAATTCTCCAGGAGTCAGGGCGCCTCCCCCGACAACACGCGCACCCCTTACCACACCGCATGCTATAAAATAAAATTAAAAATATAAGTAACCTCCAGCCGAAAATATAGCTAAGAATATCGTTTATATCAATTTTTACATAAATAGTCCATTCGTTTAGGAGTCAATAACTTCAGATTGTTTTCAAATTTTATATTACTTAAGTTATAATTTACATTTTAAGTTAGGCAGAGTTTGCTTTTAATTTCAACATTTTTTTTTTCTTTAAATTTGATTTTAATTTGTAACAAAAATCTTATACAAAAAGTTTTTGCACGTTAGTCGCACCTTCTTTGTAAAATTATTAAATAATCTTCTTGAAATTAAAAAAAAATGTCTGATTTTCTATGGATACGTTCAATTTCTAAAAACCTAAGATACGTCTCATTTCGTAAATATTATACGTATGTATTTATTTCTCCTTAGATTGTTTATCGATTTTGAGGGGGACACTGGAAAAACATTATTATTTTAATATTTCATTAACGTAAAAAATATTTCAAAGTTTTATAACCACCAAATGTGGGTCAACGGTAATTGATAACGGAAACGAAGAACTTTGTCTTATCTACTTACTAACAAAAACTCATAAATATTGCCCGAATGCAGCGTCCTTTAAAATAAAGGCCCGCACTACATTTTTCGGTACCAAATATATTTTTTTAACATACTAATAATTATACTTATTTTTAAATATTTATCTCAAGCATATTATTCTTTATAAAATAGAAGGAAGTAAACATAAAATTAAATGTTTACCAAATCAATTAAAAATTCTGAAAAAGAAATTCGTAAACGTATGGTTATCATTGCAAAATCATAATTTTCAAATATTAAGCAGTAACGGACGAGAATTCATCAAACATTACCGAACTTTATAAAAAAACCTAAGATATGTCTAAATCACATCAGCTTTCAATTAAAAAAACTGCATCAGAATCTGCTTCATTCATTTAAGAGCCACGACGCCACAGATGGATAAACATTACAAATTTTTACGTCCGGAGTTAAAAGTATCTATACACGAAACAATTTTAATCAATGAGAATTAAACTATGTAATTATTAATATTGTGATTCATCCATTCCACATGACCGAATAAACTTAATACAATGGTAATTAATAAAGAATCATAAATATACCTCAATAAATATTTAATGTAAGTACTTTGTATTTAGGTAACCTACTTAGCTTTTAAAATAATGTATAATGAAAAATTTATTACTTTTTTAACAGTTAGAGTAAGCTGTTACGATCATAATAATTCCAGTGTGATTGCGGAGTGTGAGGGCTCGTCCCGTTGCATTTTGATATATGGCACTTTGAACAGCACTTTAACTTGTATGACGTATCTTTCATGTAATTCGAGGATACAATTTCTCATGAGCTGCAGCAGTATCAAACGCCGAAAATGTAACTTTTGACATTGAGAAACATTATAAAAAAAAAACACCAAATTGTTTACAATTTTCGTCAGAAGTCACTAATTTATTTAGTTATTTCCTAAGATTATAATCTAATGGGTGTAGGAAATGCGTTGTGACAATATTACGATAACTTATTGAATTTATTTCTTGAAAGCTCTCAGCATTGACAGAGGTAAAGTACTTAACATAATAATCACGTAACTTTTTAACATTGTTATACGCGCGAAATCAAAGTTTCGACACAGTTCGGTGTCCATAATGCACTTATATTGTAGGTGAAGAGCTCTCTAAATCACGCTTTTATTAGCAAATGATGCATGACATAACACAAGGAATTGAATATTTGATCTAATGTTGATAGAAATCAAAATATCGCTGTGTCGCATACGCACTATCGCTCTTTCCTTTCATTTTATTTCAATTTCAATTAATTATTAACCAAAGCCTTACTTTTAACTATACTTTAAGTTTTAGTATAATTTCTCGTTTAAAGATAATTAATTAGTTAATTTAAAATAGAAAGTTTTAGAAAAAGCCTAGTCAGTATTTCTAAGTGCAGTTATATTAACAAATTGTAGTTTTTCATCATTTGACCTATTTTGACGCGTTCGAAGCATATCTACAACTGTAATGTTTTTGTAGAATGCTAATTGCCAACTGCAGCTGCTAACTTACCACGCAATGTAAACAAACACAAAACACATTTCCTATTCAAAGTATGCGATAATACACTACATGACCCTTATGATGTTAATTTAGGTTAACAATTGACACTCACTGCAGGTTTTACAGGCGCGGACTGTCGCGAGCACAGCTAGAAGGCACAAAGCACGAAACATGTCTGCCGAAGTCACAGCCCACTCTGGAGGGTAAGGGAGACGCCGGCCCAGCTATTATAGGCCGCGGGCGGCGCCTCTGATAAGGCCTCGGGGCCAGGGTGATCGGACCAGGCCAAGTTCACGGGTACGCGACGACTGAGCGAATGACACTGCTGCAAGCTGCGTCACCCCACTGCTCACGCGGTTTGGGGATTGTGTCATACCGTGGTAGGATCAGTAGGATTAGACAGTGACCTTCGTAACTATTCAATTGATGACGACCCAAATCATTAGGTCACTGCAACGGACACTGAAAACTTTCGCCAGTTCGTTCCTCATATGCGTAACGTTTGCTGATTGCGTGCAACGTTTATAGCAGTGTTAATTCTTTTGATTTCGTTGACAGATTTATACTAAAGTTATTACGCATTATGAGTGCATTCGTCATATCACCTTTTACTTGCATCGCGTCTATGGAATATGGTGTAATGTACAAATAAAACATCAAAAGGATGGCGATTCATGAGCGACGCGCATTTTTCATCGATTCAGGCTAATGTAACAGAACTGCGTTGTTACAAGTGGCCTGACTTTTTGGCATAGTTATTCAAACACAGTTCTGGTAGAAATACTATAGAATTATTAAATAATTTATTGTGGTACCGTAAATAATATAAATAAAAGTATTTATTTATAAACATTACACTGGTTCTTGTTACATTTGATTTAAATTAATCCTCCTATACTCAGTCTTATCAATGCTTGGAAACACCTGACAAACCAAATGTTACTTCGTATAACTTCCTTATCGTATTGTAGTAGTTACAATGACCAAAGTGTAAATGTAATAATGTATTTAAATGTTTTTCGTTACTTACGCGAAGGTACCGGATAATTTTGATATCAGCGTTGTTAATAAAAAGTAAAATATTAACCTAAAAAATCGTGTCAAGTGCCTGGTAAGCTTTAAAATGGCGCTAATAAAAATAATAGATTCATGTACTAACGGGAGACGCGGAAATACTCCGTTGGGTTTTTTTTATGTTTTTAATCGGATTATCATCGTACTTCGAGTACTTATAAATAAAAGCATTAAGTAAGTGTTTTTCTTACTCCAGGGCATGTTTTAACATATATTTTTATGCACTGTAAGTTATTCAAATTTAAAAGAATTACAAATGCACTTATACATACTAATGTGTGCTTTTTAAATGCTAATTAAATTTTTTAAGATATCAAAATAACGTGTACAATAATGTGTAGGATTTTATTATAGTCATGAAATGTAAAAAAATGTTTTGAGACATTTAATTTTAATATAAAACGAAATTAATTTTCAAAAACCTAGGCTCGAAATCCAAATCGTGCCTAATTCGCAATGTATCTAACATTGACAAAATAAAAAAAACACGGTTTGACATATCTTAAAACTATATCGAAACGTTAGTTACGTCTTGGAATACGTGCTTTAGAATCTATATAACAAATTACGTGTTAGACATACATAGAATTAAAGATATCGATTTCTCGATAAAAGTTGGTCATTGCATTTGCATTAGAGCACAATAAATTGGGTAAGCAGGTGGTTCTGTTTGACGGAATGTCGTTCGCGGTTAGGATGCCTTTAGATGGCTCTGCATCCTCGGTGGGAGCTCTCTTACGTAATAATAAAATCAACGTAATTTAGCACGTTGCCGGATGGACGAATCGGCTGACTTTTATTCTTGTATATTTGGACAATATTGCTCAACTCTTTACGTAATTCCAGGACTAAAGAGACGTTCAGTATTTTGCAATTTTGTGATCTTTCGTTGCAGTCTTTTGCGCAGTTGTACCGACCTACCATAAAAGTTTAAAAAGTGGAGTGGCTTTCGGAATCGTTAATCGATTGGCACTAATGTTGTATGCTTCTGTCTCTCGATAATTAAAGAGAAAGCGCTCCAATTGCAAGTGTTTCGTGACGTTTTTAATTTATTGACATTTCATATGTTGAGGTTAACCAAAAATTTTCTTTACAATTAATTATTTTTTAAATCCAAAATTCGATTGAATTATAGTTTAAACATTTGTCTACAACATAATTGTTAAATGTAAATCAACGAAATAATAAATTAGTAAAATATCGGAAATGCAATGAGATCACTAATTTAATTTCTTAAAAGTTGCATAGCGACTGCCTGAACGCCTTGGCGCCATCCTACTTTCTTCAAACCTTCCGCTATGACATATGCCGTCTTATAAACACATGGAAATTTTATCGTTTACCGTAAACATTGAATTAATTTTCAATGTTAATTGTCTGTGAGGTCGCAATAAATCTTTGAGCACATATTTTCAGGGCGATTTTGTTATTTTGTCGTATATCTTTAGGTCATTTAAGGTAAATAAGTTGAAAAGCGGCCTTGGTGCGATTTAGTGGGTGTGTGCGATGGAAAGAACTATGGAGGTGATTCAGTTAAGATCTCAACTGTGCCAAGGCGACACCCGTATGAAGATAACGTTGCAACCTCTACGCACGATATGCACTAAACTGCGTCTGTCCATTCTATGTATTTGAGATCCACTTGAAACAAAATTGTACGTGAAATAATCATTATATCAATTCTTAATTCTCTCTGAGTAATAGGTTTTAACTTTAGTGAAAATTCTTATAACATGCCAACTGTCTCATATTTAGGAAAAGTTTCTAAAATAAATTAACATCAAGTAGTATCTGATTTCAAAAAATGTAATTTACTCTTAAATATTCTTCATAAGAATTGTTAAGGAGAAACGTGAAGTAAAATTATGACACTTTCGCATTTCAATGTATAAAATTGAACCATTATGATCTGTCAAATTTCAAGTTTTGTATCCTTTTTATGCCGGCTTTTCATTCAAATAACGTCACAATCGGTGGCAATCGTATACTTATCGTAACCGTTACTGGCAATTGTAGTATTTGGGTAAATAACGAATTCTGAATTCAGAGTTCAATATCTGACAGGTCATTATAGCAAACATTGCTTATTTATAAGAATTTAAAAATATATTTTAAATGAAATTTAAACATATTTTTTCAAAATGAATGAATTGAAATGAACTGAAATTTTGTTTAATCTAAATGCAAATTTTCTAAACGGATACTATTTTCGTTGGCAAATAGCGCATGACAAGTTTAACGATAAGTCTACATTAATATACGAGATAATTTGATTAAATCTCTTGACGCAAGATTTGTTCAATCAATTTCTGAGAAACAAACTTGAAATGTATTCCTCATAGATCTTGCAATTCCCTCTACTTCTCAAGAGCTTTGGTCAAACTAGCTTTTGAATGCAATTTAAATCCCAAATAATGGCCATATTTACAACATACGTCTTATGACAAACGCGTGAGGTCAATTTAGACCGAGAATGCGGATAGAATTACAAGCAAATATTTATCTAAAATTACATAAATGTTAATAGCAGTTGCAGGGAAAATATTTCTCATTTTTCCTCGTCATCAATTTCAGTGTTTATACCGAAATAAATTTATTCACGAGATAAATTGATTTCGAAGTTCTTTGAATGAGGATTCCTTATTTAAGTTGTTCCTTGCAGGAATCTTATCCTTATCCGAACTTTCTTTGACGCCTAAACGTTTGAAACGTATGATGAATTTTGGTATTAAGACAAATGGGATCGTGGAGACCGTCATAGGTCTCCATTGCTTTTTATGAGCCTTAGGAAAGTGAGAAATTATGAATTGAAAATGTGTTCTTTAAAATAGAGCTGTAAAGTGTTTGTAACAATAATATGTAATATTAAAACGAGTGAAGGAGTGGGTAAAAGCCAATGTTTTATAAAACAATATCTTTACCGTTCATTTCGACAATATGAACGGCGTTGAAAAAGTGCACAAGTTTTGAATAAATTTTGATTTACGATACAAATTCGGTGTGGATGATATGTTTTATTACTTTATTGACGAAGTGCAAGGTTGGGTAGTCGAATGTACTGGCGCCTTTTAATCCAAGTAGAATGCCTTCCCAAAATTTCAAATTGTATAGTATTTTAATATTAAGGTGACGTTCCCACTAAGTAACGTTTAAATTAAAATGGAAACTCAGTTTTAATTCATAATTTAATTCGTTAAATAAACTGGTTATATACATTTGGTTTGCTTTAAATTTTAGCATGAATGCACAGTGATAACTAACTTAACTCTGGTGCAAAAAGTGGTATTACAAGTTCGAAGTGTTTTTTGAAATGCATCTCGTAAACAATTGAACCGAATAGTATGCGATTTTTTAAAAATAATACAATCGAAATACTTTAGGCTGTAATTTACGAACATTTGTCGACAGACCTTACTTTTTCTTAAATATTATGCGATTTTTCAATTACCATTTACGTTCTATTGAAGTTTTTATCGTTTTGCAGAATTGTGCTCCAAGGTTCGTAATAAAGAGGTAATGGGTACATATTTTCTAATGTAAAGAAGATCAGGGTGAAATAATAATTATCGTATTGACCGTGGGCTGATTTGTGGGCCATGGGACAAACTACACAATCCTTGTATCAGTATGCAGTACTATAGATTATGTTACAGTTTATAGTTTGACCGTGGTCTCATGTAATATTATGTCAGGGTGAACTGTGCCTCCAATTTTCATAACCTTGTTTATAATCTTCACGAAAGTAAGTTATCTAGTTTTTGGATAGCAAAATAAGGGATTTCATTAGGAATTGGCATACTCCAAATTTTAAGTAAACCACCATGAGAAGATAATCATTAGAAAAATGGAAATGATCTTCTTAATTTATAAGAATCAACTCGATAACGATAGCTTTTAAGCAAACAAAAGCGCAACGGAATCGGCCAGTTTGTTTAGGAGCTACGATACGACAGAAAGATAGACACACAGACAAACGTGACAATGTAAAGCACTCTTTGCATCAAAGCATTGCATAGTAACGTTATATTGTTAAATAACTGGTGATTTAGATTTAATTCAAATTTTTGAACCATAATATCGAAAATTGTTAGATTTTTCGCTAATAGAGCTGAGAAAATTTTATTTGTTACAGTCACAAGTTTATATACTTATATATGTAAAGATCTTACCCGGTTTATTATAGCAATTAATTCCATCGACAATATAATTAGATTTGCAGGATTTATGACTATGACAGAGAAGTAGCTGATGCACAAGTCAGGCTTATATAATGGTTTCAATGATACCTTAAAACATTTACGCTATACAAAGTATGTACATTAAATACGGGAGTTTATACTAAAATGTTTTTATTTAATAACGTTTCGTAGCTTAAAACCACAGGAATAATAAAATACCAAGTAACGACTCGGATATTCGAAAAGTCGATAATAATAATGGCGCATTATATTGTAAGTATGACCTGTAACTGTTTACAGAAACACAGACTTGAATGGTCGTAAAAACTGTACACTTAATTTTCATGTTTGATGTCCAATTTAGAGAAATAAGAGGTCAAAATTTGATCGTTTATGACGATATCATACGAGGAAATGTTTTTATGTTTTGAGACCTCTTTTAAAGATATAAAGAGTCGTTAATAATCAGTTATTTCTCTTGTTAGAAGGCAATCAGGCTACAATTCACATACAGGCGATTTCGGTCAAAGATATATATTTTTATCTATAAACCATCTTGTCATCGATCAATCATATTACACAGTGTCGAATTATGTGTTTCTATTTCGAGCATTCAGAAGTTCATTTACCTAAGTCGTACACTACTGTACTACGCGTCAACGTAGTAAATAATCTGAAGGGAATTTGAAGATATTTTCATAATTTCTTCATACGTATTTAATATCTAAAAGGTCACCACCCTGATGGAAACAGTTTTTTATTAACATGTTACACACAACTAGAATGTGAACCCGCGATTCAGTTTTTATTGGAAAGTGTATTTCCGTTAGACCGACAGATCCGTTTAAATTTACCCGATAATCAATTATGATAGCTATTGACAGTGATTATGATTAGTTTTAGACAAAATATGAAATTGTAAGTTTATGTGGAGTGAAGTTCACTTTGCAAATAGCATTAACAAAATTGAAATAATTAATTAAAGCTTCTTGTGTTTAGCGCAAAGTTTACTGTAAAAGAATTAACACTTGAGCGCAAGACTTTAATCTAAAACGCCTGCAAGATATAATAGCAAATATTCATTTCATTTACTTCAGGCGTTAATAATATACAAAACAAACAGCTTCTTAATATTTTAAGCAATTAGAGTACTATTAACAAATTGATTAAAAGCTGTAAGTTTTCAAGATATTCTTGTAAGTTAACTTCATAATTATTTTCTCCACAGCGTTACGTTTATTCGTATCAATAAAATCTAATTATGTTTAAATTGTCTTGTGTTTGCATCCCACATAAGGTAAAAATGGTAATAATCATACAATCATTAACCGATAATGATTCCACTGAAATTGCCTCGTAACTGTTGTGGAATTTGTTACAGCGATTCTAGGTGCCTTATAACCGAGCTGCGGGCTGGTGGTGATGCATTAAGGCTCCAGGATTAAGTGGAGCAGAGTGAAAGTGGAGATAGCTCTCTCTCTGTCTATCCTTGCCGCGAGTTCCACGGATTTGCGAGTGGTCACTCTGCACTCGATTTCCTTTAACGCGACCGTCTTTCTGTCCAGTTTATTTTAATTATTTTTGTGTTGTGCGTGTTGTGAAATAAAGGTAATATATTTAACATCATCACGGTTTGCTGAAGTATTTATAATTTGATTATTCTTGCAAAAAAATATATTATATTTATTTATATCCTGGAAGTAATTGTGGATATATCATACAAAGTTACTTAAACTGCGAGTTTTACTTTATTTGAAGTAATTTTAAACAGTACTTCGGTTTGATGACGTTCTTAAATTCTATTTACAAAGCTATATACTTTACTATAAATCATGGATAAAAACCGCTAACTGCATTTCACGTAAAAATGATATTTAATTTTACTTATTCCTATTTATTGAAAAGTAGAAAGTTCCTACATGATTTATAAGTATTAATTAAGTATTTATTTTAATTTTAAGAAGTCTCAATAAGCTTTCTAATAACTTACTGTGGAAACAGGAAAACGAGTAACTCTCTAGTTTGACTCCGGGAACTGTAATGCACATGGCATAATAAAAGGGACACAACATTACAAATTCAGTCACATACCCTACGATAGTAAACTGAAGAAAATATTTATCTATATGTATATGGTATTACGTGCTTAGACAATGTAAGAATATACTTTTGCGAGGACAAAGTTACAGTAGAATTTCTTGTAAATTTTCCTTAATCGTAGTAATCCTAATCAAGTTTGTAGAAACTTCTTATCCCGATCCCGTTCTTATTACCATGTAAAATTTTAACCTAAATAAAGTCCTTACCATACAATTTGAGATCAAAAATCATTTAAATTACCGGTAATCGGTAACCCATTACTCATCTGTATGGCCATAATAACGTTAATTTATCATGTCCATGCATAATCAAGGCCAAACATATGCAAAAAGCATACATTCCGTTATAGGACCTGAATCACATGATCGATTTTGATTCAATTTGATCACATTCTTATATACTCTATGTTTTAGAGAGTTTTCTTTGTCATAAATTTTTTTTATTAGTAATTAGGCAGTCCTAAATTTATGTCTCAACGATCCTTTTGGAATCGTGCTCTGAAAGCTAGAATTAATTGCCTTAAGCTTCATATTAATATAATCACGCATTGCGGTACATTTAAAAATATCGCTGTCTTGAATGTGATAATTTATCCTTCTTAAAAATAATAATTTAAAAAGTATTTGGGGTCAATTTCTTTGAGTTTTTGAGGTCAATTTCGCGGACGATAAAATTCGCATACGTACTTGTTTAATTTTATCGAGATGTTGAGTGATTGGAGTAGCGGTATATTATATATTTTATAGGCTCCATTTAAAACCAGGTTTGACCAGTGTACTCTAAACCGGTGTCCTTAATTATTTGCTTATTTATACATGATTATCTGCTTCGAAGTTTCCTGCCATAACGTAATTTCACTGAGTACGGTTTAATATTTCTATACCCTGGGGAAAGTTACATTTTCTATATTCTATGAATTATTATTTTACTATTATTAACACGACAAAGGACTACAAGGAAAATAGTTTTTCGATAGATATTAACCGCTACCGATTTTTTTACTGTTTTACTTTAAGAGTCTTCAACAAATGGAAATTGCTTAAGCTTTATTCATCCGAAATGTTTGCCGTTAAATGAAAATCAAATGGGTGGAATTCAATTTAAAAATAATTCGGAAAACTAAGTAAAACCGTTAATTTTTAGGGAAAACAATGCGTAGTGTAGGTACTATCCTCTTAATATGCATTATTGGCGCAAACTGTCACACTCTAGAGGCGAAGGCTGGTGACAAAGAAAAAGGATTAATTGACTGGATCACAAACTGGATCAGTTCAACGACACCTTTCCCAACATCGGCTTTCCCACCAAATGACCCACCTGATGATTGCCCGGCATGCCGTAAGTCTAAACAATACTTAACAGAAATATAGCTTATATATGTGAATAATACACGATATATAAAGATATTGAGACAAGGGTGAAACCGCAGAAATCAGTAGTATAATATAGTATTTTATAAGCAGGTTTTTGCGAACCGTTACGATATGGTGGTTTTCAAGTTTGCCTATTGTTTTTTGAAAGGTCGGCATCGCGTCTTGAAGGTTCCTGCTTTTACTAATGTCCATGGGCGACGGTAATCGCTTGCCTTATGCTCGTTTGCCCCCTATAATATAAAAAAAGTATTGCATTAACACAAGGCAGATGTTACATGAAGTCACTTCGTTTTAAATTAGTCTTCAGTTCTGATTAAAGCTAAAATTTTAATAAAATATGTTAACAGAATGTGGTATCGCTCGTACAAGGAGACGTATAGTTGGCGGTTCTGAAACTATGAAGCTAGAACTGCCTTGGATGGTTGCATTGTTGTATGGAGGGAAATTTTATTGTGGCGGAGCTGTTATAAATGATTTATATGTAGCGACAGCTGCGCATTGCACTTCTGGGTATGTATTTTTATATACTAAACGCACAAGCACTAAGCGCACAAGTGTATTTATGTATTGTTAACTATTCTGTTAAGTATATATTAGTAATGTAAATTCCGCAAATACATAGAAGAACCAACCAATGTTTTCCGAACATATTCGTGATAGTGTCAAAGTGCAGTTCGAAAAAAATTATGAGAACAAATACGAATCTTTATTAAAACAATATTTATTTTTTTATCTAAAAGGCTGATACTTAGTTAAACATATTTTTATAAAAATATGCACAAAATGGAGGGAATATTCTATACGTTTCAAAAATTTTTCTATAATCTCGCAGCTTTCGTAAGGAAAAGATGACAGTTCGGCTTCTTGAGCACGACAGGAGAATGGCCAACGAAACCAAGACTATAGACAGGAAGGTGGTCAGCATTATTAGACATCTTCGCTACAACCCAAGCACTTATGATAATGACATTGCTTTACTCAAAGTCGACAAAAGAGTAAGTTGGTAATACTAGCACAATTTACATCTAATGTTAATTGCTTCGTAATAGTAGTGATATAATAAACAATATATTAATTCTACCTACGTCACATGGCACCATTCATAGATGAAAAGATCGCGAAGTTATAGTGAACCTTTAGAATTTATCTATGAAGTTAAATGATGAGGTATCACCTACATTTGGGTGAACTTTAGTTCAACTATTGATGACTGATATAAAAAAAATCAGAGTTACAGGCAGACAGTTTATAGATATATTAAGATTAATAAAAGTTTTAAAAAAATCAGCAGACTGACAAACAGAGAAACTATTTTTAGAATTGAAATATAAGTTTATTATCTAAATAATGTATAGTGTATGTTAAAATTTCTGGATATTCGCAGATCGATCTCAGTAATGCACTTAAGAGGCGTGTTGGTTCTGAAGATGAGGAATCTGATGATGATGATGTGGGAGTCCGGCCGATTTGTATGCCACCGCCTGCTTTGTCCTTCTCCAACTACACAGCCATGGTGTCTGGTTGGGGTACTACAGAAGAAGGTGGATCAGTGTCCGGCACTTTACAGGAGGTATTGCGATTTTGAGCAATATATTTTGTAACAACGTAATTCTAGGCTTCTCTCGTTGGTATAATTGGTAATAGATATCTTTATAATCATATGTGTACAATTTTAAAATTATTTTATGCCTAAAAGAATTCGTTTTCGTTCATATTTTGTATTTATTCAGTCCAGTAGCGATTTCTTTTACTTGCTACAGACTAGCAGAGTTAATGAAGTAATGTTTTTCATAGGTCCATGTACCGATAATATCGAACTCCGCGTGCCAGGGAACAACATATGGCAACAGGATTACTGAAAACATGATTTGCGCTGGTTATGATGAGGGAGGTCGCGACGCCTGTCAAGGCGACTCTGGTGGTCCTTTGCATGTCTTAAACGCTACTACTGCTGCTTACGAACTTGTTGGTAAGTGGTAAAAATATTGTACATATGATTCGAAGTAAGTCCTTGTAATAATGTCAGTTTATTATAGAAAAGAAATAGTTGATTTAGGTATGTGAGTACCTTATTAAATAAGGAGCTAACTGACGAAATTAGGTGATTAAATTACTAAAGAATGAAAGGCGAGTTAACACGTGAATGGTGTATTTGCGACTCTAGAATAATTGTTAAGTAAAACATATTTCGACGGACGCAGCCGTCTTAAATGTTTTTCATAAAAGCTATAATAAACATGTCACAGAGTTGAGCTCGGGATGAACCATATATAATCACATTATACTTATTAAATTGTGATGAAACTTCGTATATAAAGCTACAGGAAAACGCTAGCACGTGTAAAAATTGTGTGGGAGTACAGATTTTTAGTTACAAATATTTTTTCAGGTGTTGTGTCCTGGGGTGAAGGATGTGCCAGACCGGGCAGACCAGGTGTATATTCAAGAGTAAACAGATATCTGACTTGGATTAAAAGCAATACAAGAGACGCCTGCTATTGCCACTAATCTGATTTTATATTCGTCCAAGTTCAAAGTAGATCGCATTTTATCTAGACTATAGATTTTATTCATAAAAATCGTATAAACAAGTCTTAAGACTTCGATTTATTTTAAGCCATAGTTATTATAGCTACTGGGCCTAAAAATTCCATGAGTTGAAATATAATAGTTTCTGATATTGATAGTAATCATTCTAAAATTTATTATTTGTTTTGTCTGTCATTCGGACTTAATGAAAAGAGGGGGTAATTTTGAGAAATTACTTGTCTTGAGACAGCATAGTACAAAACAATTCTAAAACTAATAAGAAATGTATTGGCGCTCTCTAAAAATATTTTTATACAGATACATTTTTATTTCTAAGAATCAAACTTATAATCATAGTTATAAGCAAATTATATATGAATAATTCCATAATACATTGAATCTTAAGACCTTTTAAATTATTAATAGCTTTAAAGGTTTCTAATTTATTAATATTTATTTACATGCATTTCATGTAGATTCAAAGAAAAATAAAATAAATTATTTAAAATATGTTTGTTATAATTTTTCATAGACAAAACCTCAGATACACGACTGTTATAGGAGTGTGGAATTCAAAGGCTCTTAAATTACTTAATAAATTATTAAAATTTACTGTTAAGGAAAATTAGCAATTCACTGCACATCTATCCACATAATACACAGAGGATTATTGAAATCCTTACTAATTGTAGTAAGGATGATAAACATTAAACTATCTTCAAGTTTACACAGCCCAAACCTACTAATAATAATTTTATAAGCATATTTTCATTGCTTTGGATTCAAATTATTGTGTATTACATACTATCCAAATTTGGGTTTTATAAAATACTGGTTTTCCCTATGTGGTAAAGATGAGTCGCATATTGCCTTTATATAATATTTGTATATAAATGGTATTGACAAATAATTAAAATTAATGTTTGGATAACAACTGTAGTCTAATGTCCAAAAAACATTTTTTTTTTAAAGGAGACAGTCAGGATATGTTTTACAATAAAACACTAATTAATTTTTGTACTTTATTGAATAATAAAATCTAGTTCGAATACAAGTAATGTTTGATAATTGAATACTTTACAAGTGAAATGGCATCAATGAAAACTGATCTCCAAGGTAATCTACTTAAAGGATACTACTTAGCCTCACTCTTAAATACTAAAGGGGCTATATATTTGTATCAATAGACACTACCGTTTATTAAGAATTACATATTTTGGTTTTAGGAATACTTAGTACATATGACTTGACAAGATAATTTGGACACATATAAGTATTTAAGATTTCAATAGAAATTCTGTAACAAAGATGAAAGTTGAGAAAGCATTAGCTGTGTGGTTGCAATCGGATTAAGCACAGGATTGGGGCCTCTTTGAGCTGGTTCTGTTGATGTGATTGTTTCTTCTACAACTTCATTGCCATTTTTAACAATCCTTTTCGTCTCAATAGTGCCATCAGGTTTAGTTATGCTTGTTGTGATTATAGTTTGACAGAATGATCTACCTGGAACCATGTTACCATTAAACGGTGTTGAAGGAATTAAATGGTTATCAGATTTCTGTTTAAACAAATCCGAAATGTCATTCGACGATATTTTTCCATCTAAATCCATATCTTGTTTAGGATGATCGTGTTTTTGATGATAGCCAGGTTTCAAATAATAGTCTCGGATGCGGTTGCTGTCGAAGTTTTCAGTCTGCGAATCAGAATCAAAAGTTTGTGGCATCTCCGTTATAGATGAAAATGATTTGAAATTATCATCATCAAAGAATGATTTCATGTCACCAAACATGCTGCCAAAAGATTTGAACATTTCCTGCATGTGTTTAGCGAATTCTTGATGTAAATCCATTGGATCTTTGTATATATCTAGTTGCTGTCTTGAGTAAAGTTCATCAACATCATCATCATCGTCTGAGCCCCAGATTGGGTTTCTGAAATCGTTTCTCGGAGGCTCCGGTCTTAACCCAAAGAATGATTTAATCTTGTCCATAAAGTTTTCCATTTCGACAGCCACTTATAATTTTTAATTTTTTACTTATTTGCTTTTATACTATACCGAAAGCGGTTTCTTGTATTGGTGTATGTTTTCAATATTGCGCAACAAACAAAATTTGACAGAAAATCAATAATCGATGGTCACGAGAAGGCAGCAGCTGTCTGTTTCTAACTTTCTAGTATTGACATAGGTTTATAATACATAAGTTTTAAATAAATTAGTTACTAATCCATAAAAGAAAGTTATCTTAATTTTTTACAATAGATTTTTGTATCTGTAACGTAGATAGATTTTGAAGATGTACATTTGTGTGAAATTACATTGAAGTATTTAGTAGATTTTTGAACGCAAACGTGTAACAATACTAGATTATTTCTTTACAACTGTATTATATTAGTAATACAATATAAATATTTTTAAAATTAAGTGGAAACGAAAAAAAAATATAGTTTTGCCAAAATATATTCCATACTCATCGTTGCATATTTTATTATATAAATTAAGTCAATAGTAAACAGTTATCTATAAAATATAATTCAATATGTTTACTTTTGAAACATTAAATTTAATAATAAAATGGTAGTTTATGTTAGTACAATCGTTTTAAAATCTCTCAATTGTCTTTAGTAGAGATTTTTAAAAATACGTAGTAGATTCACGGAAATAAATCAGGTCACACTAAACGAAACGTCATATTGTCAAATATGGTCAAAAGTTAATTTGTGGCTTTATGTTGTGTGAAATATATTTAGAATATACCCAAATTTAAAGATCAATCGAATAAACTAAACTGTATTTAAAATGTTCTTGTTATGATATATAAATAAATAATGGTTTGGTGATAAAACATATGAACACAACTATTTAAAAATAAGGTATGTATTTAATATAAGCAGTTAATTATTAATTATAGTATTTAAAACCTCCATTCGTATCATGCTGTTCGATGTTTTGAATATAAAAAAGGTTTTCTTTATAAAAACCAATAAAATGTGTTATAGACTACAAATATATATTTTTAATTTATAATCATTCATATTTTTACACATGTATGAGCGCATGCTTCTTAATGTTAAGTGTCGACTAAAAAAATAATAATAATTTGATAAAAAAATTGCACTTTCACGTTCACTTATACTTATCGTGGGTTTAATCTGATGAGGAAAAAAATAAAATATTATGTATAAATCGATCCGATACGTCGTATTTATCTCTGTTTTATTTACGTTTAAAATACATTCAAATATTCATAAGTAGTTTGCTTGGCTCTCGCGTCTTATATTCCGGTGGAAATAATTTTACAAACGTCTTACAGTCGGGGCTTTGGATACGACTTCGTTGGCCTTTACATTACACAAGTGGTCTTAATTCCAAACGTTTAACCAGGGACCATGCAAAACGACAATGCAGAGAATTGTTCGTCGTTACTTCGTAATCGAGGTTTGTAGTTCTGTAAATTTTTATTTAGTATTGGTGAATATTACGAAATTATCATCACGGATGTGAACTATTTTGCACGTTACAAAGTGTTTTGAGACTTATAGATCTATAGAACTGCGACATGCTACCAAGTTATTTATAATTTCACAATTATTCTTACATCAGTTTGAATTTATCATTGGTGTGTGTAGATAAATTGATTGCCATTGCCGAATTTAGTGACGTCACTTACTATTTTGTTCGAAAAATTATGTATTCAACGTACCGACTGATGTTCTCTGAAATCATCAAATCGAGTCGTACATACTAATTCACTCGTAATAGTCTATATTCAATCCGGTTATATTTAATATGAGTAAAGTGTTATTTGAATATACAATTTTATTTATTTTTATAAGAAACATGAAACGCTTTCGAAAATATTCACAATAACATATTATATATAATAAACTAGCGAACCCAGCAAATATCTTTTTGCCACTTAAAAATATTGTGGTTAAAAAGTAGGGGACGATTGAAGAGGGGTGAAAATTTGGGGTTGTTTGTATTTTTATATGATTTATCATAAAAAAATAAAAAGAAATTGTCCAAAAAATAAGAAATTTAGGGGTGGACCGCCCTTAAAACTTTGAGGATGAAAAATAGATGTTGTCCGATTCTCAGATCTACTGAATATGCTTATAAAATTTAACGAAAATCGGTCGGGTCGTTTCGGAGGAGTAGAAGTACAAACACCGTGACACGAGCATTGTATATATTATAATACTAATATTGTAATAATAGTTTCATTAATATTACAGCGTAAAGTCAACTCCGATAGACTCCAAATTCGTCGTAATACAATAAATGCAAATACATGTCCGTTTTGGCGTCATCAGAGTTATTGTAAGGAAAATTGTATGATAAATGACTATTAAATTTACTACTTACGGAGGTCATGATTGTTTTAAAATTGTTACAAACTTATAGAAAAACTTCGCATTA
Organism: Hebomoia glaucippe; assembly: GCA_025727935.1. Taxonomy (NCBI): domain Eukaryota; kingdom Metazoa; phylum Arthropoda; class Insecta; order Lepidoptera; family Pieridae; genus Hebomoia; species Hebomoia glaucippe. The sequence goes on along the minus strand of JAOSYY010000014.1, from coordinate 3,868,837 downwards.
AATAAAGTAGAATATTTAGCTACAAGTTTTGATAAAAATCAAAAGTAAAAAAGTTTAGCGTAGAAAAACTATTAAAATTACTTTTGAAATGAGCCTCTAGAATTCAAAACCTTGGGGCAATTCGATGTTTAAAATGATTATTACATATTAAATTGTAAATTTAAAATGATGTTGTGCGCTAATTTCTAGAATAACAGGGACGAAGTGAAAAATTCGTTTAAGGTTTCATAGACAATTTATCAAAGGCTGAAGTGTATATAATATCACACTACGACACATATGAGCGGAGCATCTATGTAAATTTTTTTGAAAACGGGATTTTTTTTGATGGTTAGCTTTGTTTATTATCTTATGTGGTGCAGACGAAGTCGCGTGGGTCAGTTAGCAAAATATAAAATTCTTCTCACGATGATAGATTAGAAGCGCGTTGCATGTGAAATGGGCAGTCAGGTATTATTGGTATTTATCGGCAGCGCATTCTCGTGGGCTACTTCGCCTATTGCCATTCTGAATAGCACTCACTTAAGACTTAGAAATAAAAAGATTCGATTTGTTATAAAGGAATTTAATAAACAATTTTCATTTTCATTGTTACTGCCCACGCAAAGTAATCTGTATCTGTACGCTTAAAAAAATGTAGCGTTTATAAGAAGGACTATATGGTGATTTTCCTCAATTTTTCACAATTTAGCTGCTTGTTTGTCGGCCTGTTTGTTGTCATCTAAACTCCGGAAAGGGTGGGATCGATTGCGAAGGTCCTTACACAGGCAGTTGGCTGACATCACTAATATATAAATTACTATCTTCTGACAGCGGCTTCCCTTGCGTTCATTTCGATTTTTACACCTTGGGATACATTTTTGGAATTATAGAATGGATCCCTAATTTTTTGGAATTTTAATGCAGCCTATGCTCACAGGTAGTGTAGCTTCGCAACAGTGAAAACAATTATTCAAATCGGTCCAGTAGTTTCGGAGCCTATTCAATGCAAACAAACAAATAAAAAACAATGAAATCTTTCCTCTTTATAATATTAGTGTAGTTTTTACTCCATTATCAGGTATACATAAAATTAACCTAAGTGGAACAATTATCATAATCGATATAATTTATGTATGAAATTGAGGCGGGTAAAACCACGGGGAGCGGCTAGTTCACTAACATGTACATTATTCGTCTCCTGGGAGATGGTTTCACATTTCATAGGCGCCAAAATGTCCCCGATCTGATTGTGTCTATAGTCAGACGAATGTAGTGAGGCTTTGACAATGATAAAAATCTAATGTATCTAATGTGTCTAACCAATAACATTTAGGTATTTTAAATTAATTAAATAATTTGGAATATGTATGGAAAATGTTCTTTTTTAATTTATTGAAAGACGATTTTACCTAATTATATAAAACAGGCGTTAAGATTTTCTTCATTGTTCAAATTAGTTCAGAGATGGAAAATTCGTGAAGTGCTGTGCGCGTTTCGACTTTAGTCTATGAATTTCCGAATACACGAAATAAAAATAAATAAGGCCGGCAGCAGAACGTCACTAAAATGGCAAATGGTACAATGTAGCAAAGGCGCTTATGTTCGCAACGAGATTTCTAGATCTAATGCTTTCGGAGGTTTTCATGAGCGAGAAGAATCGCTTAGTATAGGTGAACTGTATGCTCGTATGCCTTCCTATCTCAAAAAAACTAGAATTGAATTATTTTTTAATATCAAAAATTTCAATATTTTTAGTAAAAATTATCGTCGAGATTTTACGACGTCGAGGCTTATTACGATTTTGTTACTAAATCCGTTCTGAGATTAACCGAAACAAGCCAGGCAAAAATGTTATGTTTCTATTGTAAGCCCCGGAAGTACTTTTAATGTGTTTAAAAAAACAAGTTGTTATATATATATTTTATAGACTAGTTGACCCAGCAAACGTCGTTTTGCCACATAAATATATCGCGATTTATAAACAGGAGTTGAAAACAGAGGGGTGAAAATTTGGGAGTGGTATGTATTTTTATATGTTGTATAATAAAAAATTATGTCAAAAAATAAAAAGGTAAATTAGAAATGGATCCTTAACTTCTAGGGTGATGAAAAATAGATGTTGTTCGATTCGCAGACCTAACCAATATACACACAAAATGTCACGAAAGTCGGTCGCGCCATAGAAACTTCAATTTTGTGCCTTAGTGCATCATGTATAGTTCAATGAAAAAACTTGATTGCGTGGTCTCACAGATTGGTGTGAACCAATATCGTAAACACGTGATTTTTAGTCCTGTGGCGTTGGTTGATACAAAAAAATAATATAATAGCGTGTTTTATTTCGCCAGCGTGACTTTAGCCATTGTCGTGAAAATTACCATAAAGTCGGGTTACTCAAGGTCAGTCTACCGGAAAAACTTAGGGATATTGATTTTCTCGTGTATGTTCAAGACTTATACTGGTGATGTTTTCACAAAAAGTCATAATCATTAAATTTATTCACATAATTTAAAATTATTAATTACAATTAATAATTAAAATGTCGATTACTTGAGTTTTAACAACATACAGTAACATTAATACAAAAGTTACAGTACATCATACCGGGCTATTATCCTGAACATATATTATACGTATATAATTTTTCCTGTAAATCTATTCATTTATATAAATAAAATTGAAATGTATATTTGTAATATCAAACTGATTTCTCAATAAATATTAATGTATATACTTATAACAGAAACACGATTGTCAGTTTGTTCTTATTAATCTCCAAAACAGCTGATTTTGACGTGACTACTGTAAAAACTAATATTGCTGTAAATTAACACGGATTTAAACAAAGGCTTATCAGCACCATCATAATCGTCATCACCGTATTGACTCTTAAAAAGTGTGTCTTTATATGCTTTACCTGATAGGTAGATTTGAATCATATATTTATGGTTGTTAGTCTGTGTTAAATATTTCACGGTGTGTGATTTTGTATGCTTCTTTAACAATGTATATTTTATTCGGTAGTTAAATTTTAAACACCACGTCATGTTGAAA
>JAOSYY010000014.1:3823717-3837945 GCA_025727935.1 Hebomoia glaucippe | reverse complement strand
CTCAATAAAGACGCCGAAGTCATATGAAAATACAGAGTAAAAGAAAACAGAATTAACATTTTCATGTTATAATATAAGCTAAACATCTATAGTTTTCCCCGGCAAAAGTATATACTTAAAAAGTTCCATACTTTCAGCTTTCAAGAAAAAATACGCTCAAACTGGCTTATTACTTTAAAAGCTACGATATAACAGACCAAAATATCACAACGTCAACATATTATTATGATTTATTACGGTGTTAATAACTAATCTATTTCTTTAATAAACTTGACAATTTTTAAATTAATTCGATTTTCTCATATAAACAAATCTGTCAAAGACTTTTGAAATTTGCATTCTTATAAAATTAAATTTTTTTTTCACAGAGTTTGTGCTTTTAAATTAACGTAGCTAGAAAAAGCAATAATAAGTTATTTATTTATTCTTAATGGATTATCACAGATAAAAATAATCTTTAAATAAATATTATAAGTCTCTTGTTTGAAATGTTTTCAGAATAGGTTTTCTTAAATGAACTTCTTCAACTGAACCATTTTGAGCAGGTGTATATTTAGATGTTTCTATTCTTAAAAATAGATAATATAAAAATATTTTATCTAAATTCTCATTGTTCTGCCTGCACCTAATAGGGAGGCGCGTGTCACGTTGACCCGTAAATTAAAAAGCTTGCTCTAAGAATTGGTGCGTTATGATCGTGCTAGATAGACAATACTTAGTTCGCGGCCTAGATTTTGAATGACAGGGAACGACAACCTTTTTCAGGCTTCGATGTCCTATATTCAATGAGTTATTAGACAGAAAATTAAAGTTGATTATGGCATTACGAAGAATAATATTCAAAATAAGGCTTTGTGTTATACTGGTATTTATTATGGCTTTTTTTAATATTCTATTTCATTTTATTTTCAATTTAAGAAATAATTTCGATTAGGTTTAGTATACGATCTAGTCTTTTATGTCATATTTTCATGTCTGTCACTTGTGACCTGAAGGGAGTTTTAAAATATCAACATAATTGCAATTGAATGTTACGATGTCTATAGATAAGATGCATTTTATCTTTCAACAAAAATAGATAGTTATTTTCTCTCATATATGTAATTTCTCAATAAATATGTATATAAAATAGATATGAGAGTAAAATAAAAAAATAAAAATAGTATAAAAAACCTAATCTGGAAAACCAACAACAACGGAGCTTGGCCCAAGCTACCGATAGTTAGGGCTGCAGAGTAAGAAACCGGCAGTACTCCTGGACACAGCACGTAATGTCAGAACATTACGTGCTGTGTCCAGGAATACTGCCTTTTGCATCTATCCCTTCATCCAACTATCTAGCGAGGGACTCTTTATATATTGATCTATATAAAGAGATATGATGATACTCTTCGCTATGAGACCGTTCAGATAGTTATTACTATTAAGATTATAAGGATTTATGTGAACGTCTGTTACATCGTAGCTTCGAAAGGAATCAACAAATTCTTATGCTTGATGGTTTTCGTTGAAGGTTAGCATAACCAAGATAACTTTGGCTATATTTTTGTTGCTGCAAAACAGGTAGCAGAGGATAACTACCTGTTAGCAGTCCAAAGGTTGTCGAGCCCCGCATTCCCGAACGCGTATGTCGCAGGTCATGCGTTCACGCATATTTATTTGCTATCCCGTCAGCCTGACTCCTATTCTAGGCGGCGCGGGCGGGCCGCGTATCCCCTCATATAATATTTTTAGCAGGTTAGTACTAGTGCTTCATTATTTTCATTATATTCCGCATATTAAGCAGTTTATATTTTAAAATATATTTCAACAACTTGTAAGTAGAGCTAACAAGTGGGTTGCGTATGATACCGACTCTAAATGTTTATTTGAAAATAATTACATACTATAGATTCTCAGTAAAGTAAAGGAATTTAAATTAGCACAAAAAACGGATATAATCATTTTGAAATCGATTATTTGTAAAATTACTAATATACTGTAAATATTTTAGTATTAAAAATAATATTACGTTAATAATTTCCGTAGAGAAAAAAGTAATCATGGTGACTATATACGAAGTTCTGATATCTAAAATGGGCGTTTTTATGCTCTGATGGAAAACTCAGATTGGTTCATTTCCGATAGCTTATTGGAAATTTCCTTAAGCTACAATCGATGGAATCCAATATACCTTAGTAATCACTTCAACTTAGTTAACTTACTGGCTTCTTATAATACTCTTTGTATATAAATCTAGCTGATATCTGTGACTTTCATATGTATTGTAATTAAAATTATTTAATTTCTCTAGCTACTCATTCTTTTTAAGTTTTACGTTTTTGTAGTTTATTTATGTGTAACTGAATAACATATATATATAATCATAAAAACGTTTCGCATTTATAATATGAGTGTTAGTAATACTACATAAGCTACCGTTTGTATGTTAACCAGTTAAATTAAATTGTCCATCAGCTTTCGATGAACTTTTGTAAATAAGCTGTAATTTTTGGACTTCTATCATGAACTACTAGAGGAGATTATAAAGATATAATATTTCTTTACACTTGATTCATTAATTAATAACTTTATAACAAAATGCAAGTTATTAGCTATAATATAAGCATCTTTATTAGAAACAATTATTGTAACATAAATTGTATCTAAAAACCTTCTCGATTTTATCAGCTTTCTTACAAAAAACCGCATTATAATCGGCCTATTTGCATAGGAGCTACGACGCGACAGTCTTGAAAACCTTATATCACCCCTGTCATTCGTTAGGGGTTAAAAATAGACACTTTAGGTTCATGGTCGTTCATTCTCCCCAAGTGAAAGTGTGAACAAGTCATTAACACTATTGCTTGCATGTTGGGATACAAAATTAATTATAATAGTCGCCAATTACACGACTGTCATCTCAATAGAAACATATGTCCATTACGTCTCCCCCAGAAAGGTTACTAGGCCATATTCATAGAACTGAGAATAGTCTATTAGTAAGGAAATTTAGAACGGTGCGATCTTGATTCCGATGCCCTATTTATTTACCAGTCATTAGTTACTGTACATTTAATAAACTAGGCGAGACAGATCTGTATATTAAAAAAAATACCCAAAAGACTTACAGGATAGTACTAATGCAACCTTTGATGAAGGGACGGAAAAAAAATCGATCCTGACTAAAAACATACATATTTTTAACACTTTTTATTAGCATTATGTGCAATTCAAAATCATACTGTAAAGTGTTTAAAATTTATGAGAGTTGTTTTAGGCAATATGTGGCGAGCGGGTGTCGCTTGCTTGGCCCTGCTGGTAATTCCAGCCGCGTGCAAAGAGTTGGCAGACGGAAGAGAAGATTTCGACCAGCCTCAAGCCCAAGAGTCGGATCTCATTAACTATGACGACTATAACCCCTTTGGGGAAGATGAAAATGGTACGTGATTTTAAATATTGAGCTAAAGTTTGACTGAAAACGCAGATAAGGAAACTTTACGATCACTCTATAAGTGAATAGTCATACGTGACCTAACTGAAATATCGATCTTCTTTCTTTTTGCGGAAAATAATAATTACTATACAGGCTGTTTGGGGACTACTCCCGAAAACGAAGACAGATAATAGTACTACCTTTGATTAAATACGCGTATTTCGTTTCAATATTTAGTTTTTTTTAAGCGATAATTGTTATTATTATTCTTTTGTTTTCTATTTTTTTTTTATGAGATAGGAAGGCAAACGAGCACACAGTTCACTAATATTAAGCTATATCTGTCGCCCATTTATACCTGCAAGATCAGTAGATCTAGAATACGCGTTACAAGCCTTAAGGCCTTATTTAATTTTTATTTCGAGCATTCCTAAATTCATTGACTGAAATCGAAACAAGCACAGCTCAATACTTATCTAGACGGAACTTATAAATTATTAGGAGTCTCTCCCATCACATTTAATACTCGAGATGCCTGTGTTTTTAACACTCGTCCGGCCACAGGCAAACCGTACCCGAGACAGAACACAGGCCTCGGACCCGGTATATTCTATAATTCAGTGTGTAGGTGCTCCGTTGACGGAGACAGTTAACACTAAAGGTTTTTATAAACTATTTACATTCCTTTTTGTTTCCAGCTGTTCTTGCCGAACGCGATTTTAGAGGATCCACAGCTAGTAAGTATTTCACTAAATTCAAAAAAATCATGCTTGATGTCATTATTTAGATAGAATCATTAATATATACATTATCATTACATATCTTAGAATTATCATTAAAATATGACAAAAAATTGTCATCATTAAAATGAAATATTTCATTCATAGATCAGCGTGGCCTTAGGAGACCTTTACAGCAAATAAATAGAGGTGATTTTTATTTATCATTTCATTGCACTCAAACATCATCGCATATATAACTAAAACATATATCAACGCCCAACACAAATAAAACTAAAAATCATATCTGTAACGTAACCTTTAAAAAAATACTATTGAAATCGGCTCATTCCTTTAGGAGCAACGGTGCTAAATACAGACAGACAGATACAAATTTATAACGATTAACCGTTTCGTCGAGGTTTAAAATTATTGCAAAATAATATTTAAATTTAACTTGAATATTATATAAATGTTATTAGTACTCAATAAATTTTAGCACGCATTTAATTAAATTAATTAAAAAACATTATTTGATTTGTTTTATATTAATTTAGGTGAATATTTTTAGTTCCACCAGTGAAGTGTATAGATATGGGAAGATCTTGGTCAGATGGTGACACATGGAAAAGAGATAATTGTACTCTTTGCCAATGCTTAGGAGGAAGGGTTAATTGTTCGGTACTTCCGTCATGTCTTTCTGGTAAGATTCCATTCATCTGAAACAGCTTTAATAAGATCTTTTTGTAGCATGTATTATCAGCATCTTTAATACAAGTTTATAAAGAAAATAATTTATGATTCCTATTTAAACTGGTCCAGTCTACTGACAGCCAGTAAATCGTTTTATAAATTGTGTGTAAGTGACGTATATATTTTCACATGCATTTAAATAATACTACATTTATGATGCATCTGTACAAGTTCTAAATATATCTTTTCTAGGTCCAACTACAAGCCGTGCGCCACCAGTATTCACTCCTCCTCCACGAACAATGCCAGTGCGCGGAGTTCCGGGAGTTCCTGGTGTTGAGGGGCCTCCGGGACCTCAAGGGGTACCTGGAGTCAGCGGTATCCCTGGTGCGCCTGGTATTCCAGGAGCCGTTGGACCGATGCCTGATGTGAGTGTTACACGTTAAAGGTATCATGTCACATCATTATATAATTAATGATTGTGACTGAGCTACCATCAAATAGACCTCAGGTCATTTATCTATGATTGTTATAGAAAATCTATCATCGTTCTCAATTTGAAAAGATTGAATTAGGCGCCTATAATTGTCTTATTTGGAATATTGAATCCACTGACATATAGGACTCAAAACATAAGGTATAGAAATTTAATATTTTGCGTCCCAAAAATTTTAACTTCTAAGTTTTCACAAAGGGTTATCTTTTCCTATTAAGTGTAAAGTAATCATTTAAATCTATAATAATGATTGCAAATAATAATTAGAGATATTAAATACTAAAACTCATGCTTAGTACGGGTGTTAAAATTCTCCGTACGCAATTCGCGTTTCACGAAATGGCGCCATTGCTTAATTAAAAATGATAATTTTTTTAGGTAAACGCCTACCTAGCACAATTAGCAGCTACTGCAGGGGGGGATAAAGGGCCTGCCTTCGATCCATACCATTATATGCAAGCCTCCGTTGGGACACCAGGAATAAGAGGAATACCAGGTACATTGAAATGGGATTCGTTTATTGGCTTTTTAATTTGTATGCACGTAGTGTAGAATGTGTGTTATACTGTTATAAAGAGATTTTTAATTAACACGATAATACGCAGTTTTACATATAGAAATGTATACTTTACATTTACAGTCATAATTGAAGTAATTTAACATTGTTATTTTAGAATATTTGAAAGAGTTTCTTTTATGCATAATTAAATTAAATTTAATTAGTGTAATTGAACTAGACGTACGGACTGTAAACGATAATTTCTTAATATTAAGTAATTAAAGTATTGTTTATGTGTAAATTGGTCTAAAAGTTTGTTTTGTTATTAATAATATTTTAAAATTCAATTTCGTTCTTCTTTCAAAAATATATTAAATTTTATACATATTAGGCTAAAATTATTTTTAGGTCCACAAGGCCCGCCCGGGCCGCAAGGCTTCCAAGGACCACGAGGAGAACCGGGTGAACCCGGTTTACCTGGACCTCATGGACCACCTGGAGAAAGAGGGCCCATAGGTTTACCAGGAAAAGATGTAAGTCATATCGCACTCTAGAATGGCTATATAATAATATTGAAGTAATATTCTAACATATGATTGTAGGGTTCGCCAGGAGAAGATGGGGAACCAGGTCCCCCTGGTGCAGCAGGACAAGGAGGCCCTAGAGGATTGCCTGGTGTACCGGGTATTCAGGGTCTGAAAGGCCATAGAGGATTTGATGGAAAAGATGGTGCTAAAGGAGAACAGGGACTTACAGGCGAAAAAGGACCGACTGGATTGCCAGGGCAGATCGGTCTACCGGGGCCTGTGGTAGGTTATAGTGTATACATTCGATGTATTTTTTTTTCAATATAAGATATATACTCTTTTATAAATGTAATAAGGTAAAAATATGTATAGTAAAAATTTAATAATATTTGTTCTCAAGGGTCCTGTCGGTGCACGTGGAGAGCGTGGTCGGGAAGGGCCACCTGGCTCTCCTGGAATGAGAGGTGCTGATGGTTTACCTGGAACACCTGGAATGATTGTAAGTATAACAGGACCTTATTAGGACTAAATAGTTTTATCACTGTTACCATGTATAAAGTAAACAATAAAGTATATTTCAGGGAAATGTTGGTAAACCTGGATCGCCAGGGTTTCCTGGGTCTCCAGGGATTAAAGGTGAGATTGGTATTCAAGGACCTAAAGGTAGTCAAGGAATTCAAGGACCAAGAGGGGAGCCTGGTAGACCTGGTCAATCTGGAGAAGCTGGCCCTCCAGGTCTTGCAGGGAGGGATGGTATTCCTGGTGAAAAGGGAGTACAAGGGCAAGCTGGAAGTGCAGGGCCTCAAGGATTTCCAGGACCAAGGGGCACACCTGGTCTTGCCGGCGACCCTGGGATTCCAGGTTCTAAAGGAATGCCCGTAAGTTTTTAGAAATATATTATTTGTTTGAAAATGAAATATGTATATTTTATAATGTGCCATGTTAGTGAAAATAATTTCTTGTGTCTACTCATACGTAATTGTAATCAATACTGTTAGGATTAACTCGAAATTATATTACTTTTTATTTGTTTCTACAGTTCTATGAATAATTAAGATTGATTATGAAATTAGTTCACTTATATTAGAAACTACATAATCTATAGTTTTTTATTTTGTTAATATTTTTTCAATTAGGGACAACCTGGCGATAGAGGCCCAAAAGGTGAAATGGGTATTAGGGGAGAGTCAGGTGGACCCGGACCACGTGGTTTACCCGGAGTCGTTGGACCTGAGGGAAAACGTGGTAAACGAGGTTTGAGAGGACCGGCTGGCAATACAGGACCCCCGGGAGAACGGGGACTTCAAGGCATGAGAGGGCTACCTGGAGCTGATGGTCCTATGGGATTAAAAGGACAATCTGGAGAGCGGGGCAGTGTTGGACTACCTGGGTCTAAGGGAAGTACTGGGGATCCGGGTAGGCCCGGACCGCAAGGTTTGCCTGGGCAGAGAGGAATGATGGGAAGACCTGGTATAACTGGGAAGTCAGGGCCTCCAGGAGAGCGAGGTATACCTGGGGCTGATGGTCGACCGGGAGAACAAGGGCCACAAGGTTTACAGGGATCACCTGGATTAATGGGAAGTCCTGGAGAAAGGGGATTACAGGTAAATTAGTCTTTTCAGTTTTATTACTAATGACTGATGCCTTAATTCATCTAAACAAATGAATAATATACATTGGATTTTTATTTTTAGGGTGAACCTGGTAAGGACGGAGAAATAGGTCAACCGGGACTTCAAGGGCCTAAAGGTGATTCCGGTCGTGATGGGAGTCCTGGTGTGCAAGGACCTCAAGGATCAATGGGCCCGTCTGGTGAACGAGGACCACCTGGGCCAACTGGCCCTACAGGTTTTCCTGTAAGATTTTCCTCAATTACAATTGCTAATTTCATACTCTTCTTGTAATTTTGTTGCTCAGGTGTTTTAAACCAAATAATACAATATAATATGTGCAAATAAATTAAGAAATTTATAATTACTTTTTATTCAGGGCATGCCAGGAGCAGCAGGATTACCCGGAACTCCAGGTAAAGAAGGAGAAGCAGGAGTTGCTGGTCCTGTAGGTCCCACTGGACAAGCTGGTGCACGTGGTGAAAGAGGATTCCCTGGAGAGAGAGGTCAACAAGGAGTGCCTGGTATTTCTGGGGAGAAAGGTGAAAGTGGAGCTCAGGGAGCTGATGGATTACCAGTAAGTTATTATAATTAAGTATATTAAATGATATATAATACGGTAACTAATTTATATTAAATTTTTATAGGGACCAGAAGGACCTAGGGGTAGTAAAGGTCATCAAGGGCCTATGGGATCCATGGGGTTGCCAGGTCCTAGAGGATTAACTGGTTTATCTGGAGAAAAAGGGGAAAGAGGCTCACCCGGGCCACAAGGAAATGAAGGGTCTCCAGGTGACTTATTAGGCATAAATTGTCATAGATCAAATGAAATTGTAACACTAACTTTTATTTAACGTTTTCATCAGGTCGTCAAGGAGAACAAGGTCTTCAAGGACCAATAGGCCCTACTGGACCACCTGGTGAACCAGCTGAAAGAGGGGAGACAGGTGCTCCTGGTGTACCTGGTGAGCCTGGGGCCACTGGCTCAACGGGAGAAAGAGGACAGCCGGGTTTACAAGGGCTGCCTGGTTTGCCAGGGTCTCCTGGACTAACAGGAATGCCTGGTTTGAAAGGCGACCGCGGTTACGTGGGAGCAAAAGGTCAACAAGGAACACCGGGCAGTCCAGGTAATGTTTATTTTAAAATTTTATAGTGACATAATTTGTTAATTAAAGGTAATAATTAATTTTATAATTTATTAATTTGATAATGACATAATTTATTAATTAAAAAATATGATTTTAATTTCAATTTCATATCGTAAGGTTTACACGGTGAACCGGGCCAAAGAGGTCCACCTGGGCAAATAGGATCAAAAGGTACACGTGGGGAAGCGGGACTTAAAGGAGATGTCGGACGTGCTGGCCTGCCCGGTAGACCTGGTGATTTAGGACCACCGGTAAGTTCAAACATGATTTGCATAAATTTCTAATATACAGATGAAAATATTGCCGTTTTGATGATTGAATATTTATATATATCATATTTTTTCTTACTAGGGTCCACAAGGAAGTACCGGTCCAGCTGGAATACCAGGAATACCAGGAGCTAAAGGATCTACTGGAGACTCAGGAAGGCCAGGTCCTCCAGGACCTATGGGTCTCACTGGGCCACAAGGTCCAGAAGGGGTAAAAGGTGAAAGGGGTAGTGAAGGTGAACCTGGAATGCAAGGCCCAGTAGGTCCACCGGGGACGACTGGAGAGAGAGGACCAACCGGATTACCGGGCTTGACTGGCTCTCCAGGACCTCAAGGATTACGAGGAGTACAGGTAACTACTGTTCTGTTGCTATGGATTGTGGTTATTATTTAAAAAGAAAAACTAATTGAAAGAAATGTCTTTTAGGGTGAAAGTGGATCACCAGGAAAACCTGGAGCAGATGGTACTCCTGGACCTATCGGTAGTCCTGGACCTCTTGGCCCTCCTGGTCCCATGGGTGAACCAGGGCCAGAAGGTCGACCAGGTAAACAAGGTCAATCCGGTATTCCTGGTCGACCTGGAGATAAAGGCCCAATAGGACAACCTGGTCAATCTGGACCTCCTGGGCCACCTGGATTACAAGTAAGTAGAAAGATAAAGACAATTTTAAATAAGGAGCGTTTTCGTGGTGAAAGAATGTAAATCTTTTTAATCATTACTAAAATTAATATGGTACACTTAATTAATCTATTTCCTAAATAAATTCAGGGACCACAAGGTCCAGGAGGTCCACCTGGTCCAAGTGGAGAAAGAGGCCCAAGAGGAGAATCTGGGCCACCAGGAATTGAGGGACCACAAGGTCCTGCTGGGAAGCAAGGCATGCCTGGTTTAGATGGCGCTAAAGGTGAACGAGGAGAAACTGGAGGAGACGGAGCCAAAGGCCATTCTGGATTGCCAGGTTTACCAGGTCTAGTGGGGGCCCCTGGTAGACCAGGAGATAGAGGATTACCTGGGCCTATGGGCCCACCTGGTAAAGATGGGGATGTTGGATCAAGAGGTAATATTTTCCACAGTTGACAGGGATGATCACTATGAGATTTATTTATCACAGCTTCTTCATTTATATATGTATTATTTTTCAAGGACCTCCCGGGCGTGATGGTAGTCCTGGCCCGCAAGGACCGCTTGGTCCGTCTGGTGGACGCGGTCCCCCTGGAGAGCCCGGTAGACATGGCAGTCCTGGTCCTGCGGGACAACCTGGCCCACCGGGCCCACCTGGGGAGGGGCTTGCTTATGATGCTGCTGCTATAGCCGCTATGTTACAACAAGGTAAATGTTGCTTCTTTCTGATCAAAGATTTAAAAATCATTTAATTACGAGTATACATGCTTACTCAGATCTTTAGAAATTGTGTATAAGTCATTTTATTTCATTTTTTTTTGTTATGTTATGTTGAATCAAAATGAAAGAAGCCTATGTTACCCGCCATTTTATTGCCATCAGCTGTGTGAAAATCCTGGAGACATAGTTTCAGCCGCTTCCGGGGGTTAGCCGGAACAAATGGAAAAACAAAACTAATTATAAATTTGTTTCCGTTATGTACTTTCATATGTACTTAATAAAATCTGTAATTTTTATATTTCAAACAGATATTTCGCTTTTATTTATATGTATGTAAAGAGTAGTATAATAAACTAATTTTTCGAATATCATAGGTTCAGTAAAGGGTCCAGATCCTATGGGAGATGATCCAAATATACCACCTCGGTTCTTCAAAGACGATATGCCGCTAGCTGAAAGGAAGGAGATAGTTTTGAAAGCATACGAGCGACTCAAAATTTCACTAGATAAGTTCCTGAAACCCGATGGATCTAAGGAAGCGCCGGCTAAGACTTGTGGTGACATCAAGTACCATCATCCTACATTTACAAGTGGTAAATACATATACATATAAGTTGGAATATTTCTATAATTTTAAAAATTCAAGATTACGCTGATGATAGAGGTAAGCCAGTGCAAACAAACAGAAATACAGAAAATGTATAAATTGTGTTTTAATACGTATTGAGAAGTAACTGTTTTGTTTATCGACACATGAACATTTTTTATATGTATTCCTTGCCAGAAATCTTTCTTCCAATACTAATAAGCGAGAAAACGTGTTTCTTTACATAAGTTCTAACATATTAATTCTTTATAACAGGTCAGTACTGGATCGATCCAAATGGCGGTGATCTAAATGATGCTATTATGGTCCACTGTGATATGAGCAACGGAGCCAGTTGTGTGTTCCCTAAACCGATGGAATCTAAAGATCTTACTCATCACGGCAAAAATGAAGCTTGGCTCAGTGAAATGGAGGATGGATTTACTGTACGCTATTATTATTGAGTTAATTCATAAAGTTCATCTTAGCTTTAATTTATTTTAATTATAAAACACTATATTAGAAAAAGCCATTACATTATAAAAGGGAGTTGTCTGAAGTTTAAAAATATTGGAATTCTGTAGGTGTCGTGAAGTACTGTAATTAGCATATAGTTTTTGAACGACTAAAATAAAAATAAAGTCAACAGCATATCATTGAATGATGACTTAATGTACTACATTGATTGTAATTCAGTTTGTTGTTATTCCCCAAGTAACTGCAAGAGTGGTAAATATGTAATACATGTTACTTTCGAATAAGTGGTATAAAGGACGTTAACACATTTTTTACTTTATAATTTCTTTGTTATATAGATTTCTTACAAAGCTGACAACACTCAACTTACGTACCTCCAACTGCTATCGGTACACGCTGTACAGAATGTGACACTACATTGTCGGAACACAGTTGGGTATTATGACCCAGCATCGAAGAATTACAGACATGGTCTTAAGCTTCTCGCCTATAATGACGCTGAGATATTGCCTAAAGCGAATAACAGGATGCGATACAAAGCTTTGTTGGATGAATGTCAGGTAGGTATTGAACTCTGACAGCTAAACTTCTAAGATTCAAGAAATAGAAAAAATAGCTTCAAAACAAACTTAAGTTGTCTTGTTAAGTGATCTATAATAAATTTACCATATTTTGTTTGTTCTATTTTATATTGATTACAAATGAACGTCCAGTAATATACATCTTTTGTAAAAATTGAGATCTAAACAATTGACTTAGTGTCCCCTTTTAAATAATTATAAATGGTATCTATAGTTTCAACTTAAATTCATAGATGAAAAAGTCGTGAAGTTCTGTGCGTTCCGATTTCAGTCTATGAATTTCTGAATACTTGAAAGGAAAATAAATAAGCCCGGCAGCAGAAAGAACGACAATAAAAATGTCACGTGATGTAATGTAGTTCAGGCCTTAAGTTTGGCAAGGCGTCTTGTAGATCTAACGATCTTGGAGATGTACATGGGCGACAAGAATCGCTTAGTATAAGTGAACGTAATAATGCGTGTTCATGATTCTGTGTTGTATGTTCAAATACATTAGTTAAAAATGGATTTTGTTTTGATTTTAGCACAAAAAACAAGATTGGGCGAAGACAATAGTGCAATTTGAGACTGACAAATCTAACCGTTTGCCATTATTGGACGTTGCAGTAAGAGATGTTGGCAGACAGAACCAAATGTTCCGGATCGAAATTGGACTTGCTTGCTTTAGCTAAAGAAATCGTGTACTTCTCAAAGATATTTTATAAAAAACTTAGTTGTATAGAATGCGAAACGTTAAAAATTAGAATCTTAGTTCAAAGATAACATATAATAATATTTTGTATTTACTTTAAAAATATTTTACACAATAAAATTAATAACCCCAAGGAATATTTGTGACGGATACAGATTATATAGCTTGTGTACTATTGCACGAAAAGCCAAGAAGCCTTAATTGCAAAGATATGAATTTAAAGATGAATAATCGACTTTTGTCTTAGAACTTAAACACCTTACTTTTATTAAATAAGAAAACATATAACTTTACTGAGATACTTAATTTTAGCATATATTTTGAAAATAGATTTTATTTACAATAAATGCAATTGAACCAGATTGCATTTAATCATATAAGTAGTTAATTTATAATCATATCCTAATCTCAAAGTGTATCCTATTAAAGTATAACTTAGCTAAGTTTTTATAACACTTATAATGATTATATTAAGTACTTAAAGTTTTAAGATATAAATAATTGTTACAACATTATATTTACGTTATACAAAGGTCCAAATATTTTAAGCTGTGTACATAATTGTAAATGTCCTTATTTTAAGATTTTATGAATTTTATTGTACTTATTAAGATGTAATATTAAGATGCGATATTTAGATTAAATAAATCTGATTCTTGAATCTTTTATATTCGATGTTTCATAAACAATTTGGTTAGATTCCATCTATAAGTATATTAATTTGTATCCTGTGTTCCAATTTTATTTTCTAATCCTAAACGCCCTTCACACGTACAATATTGCACAATTATAGTGAACATGTAATGTGTGAGGTAATTTGGCTTAATATTGTGCAATATTTTTCAGTTCCCATGTCAATATGTCCTGATTGACCATTAAAATATTGAAAGCAACATATTGTCCTTAATTATACTAGCGTACAATTATTGAACATGTGAATGTAAAGGAGGTTTCCATATTATTGTACACGAAAAATACTGTGCAATTTTATTGTACAAGTGCTAAGCGCCATAAAAATTTGAATTCAATTGCTGGTACATGACAGATATATCAAGATATTGAAATTGATGAAAGATATTTCTTAAGATATATAATACATCTAATAACAACTTGTCTTTCTTGAACAAGATACAAATGGTGGTACGTCGCATAGGCATGTGGTACACTTTTCATCG
>JAOSYY010000014.1:3810751-3823617 GCA_025727935.1 Hebomoia glaucippe | reverse complement strand
TCTAATAACAACTTGTCTTTCTTGAACAAGATACAAATGGTGGTACGTCGCATAGGCATGTGGTACACTTTTCATCGACGGTAACTTCGTCTCCCACAGATAATGTAACATTACCGAAAGAACACTGGGAGTTGACGCTGCGTAGGTTTAAGCCGCGGATGACTTTCGACGTTGTTGATGCTGTAAGGAAATATAAAAATTAAAAAAAAAGAAATTCCTTCCAAAAAGGTTTTATACATTTAAATTTTTATAACTAATAAATTTATAATTCTGCAAACACTTGCGTACGAGTTAAGTGATAAAATGTTAATTTTTCCTGCTTTAGATAAGTAATGTAAATGATTTGGCAAAAGTTTCTGAATGTATTTTAAATTATTGTTTTTGTTAACGAACTTTAAGTGAGAATTAAATTCGTAATAGTCGAAAACAAGTATTTATCAGTGTAAGAAGATGTGCGGCTAAGATAACAAATTATTGTATTCTACTCAAACTACATATTCCTAAAAATAACAAAAGTTGAAAGCGAAATTACTAAAGTGTGTAAAAGATGAAATTTTTGAAAGATGTCAATATGTGGCTAAACTAATTGTGACACATACAATATAGACATCTTAAATAACTATTTTTCAAGACAATTTTACTGAGACTATTGATATATGTATACAAAACGAGAAAAACTTATTTCGATGTCTAATGTCAAATTAGGGAGCTACACTCACGACATTGAAAAGCAATTGGACAACTTTTCATGTTTCCAGCGAAGACTGGCGCGCAGTTATTGAATATTTTATCCTGATAATGAATTTCAAGGCCACAGTTTATGTCTCTGCAGTAGGCCGGGTCGTCTGTGGAACCATTCCACTGTGCTGTGCAAATACAGTTTTTTCTTGTATTCTTGGGTTCGAAGGCTTGACCTTCCAAATACGTCTGTCCATCTACTTCACAGGTTTTCAGTTTGGCAATCTCATCTTTTCCTGTAATTTAGGAAATTTAAAACTTATCTGATATTTTCATAACGCCGATGGTCTAACAAGTTAATATTATATTTTAATTTTTGTATGTGGCATTTTTCAGTAAACGAGTGTCAACATTAGTCCATAGATTTTAAAATGCCTAAAATAAAAATAACATCTTCGAATTAAGAATGGTGTCATGTACCCAAAAAATAGTATAGTCTGGGCTTCGAGCACGTTTCTATTCAGGTTCCATCCTTCAATAGATTTAACCGGTTCAATGACACAAGTTTTTACTTAAAATGTTCTGTAACCGCCATTAATATTGTGACAAGGAAATACACTTCTCCAAAACAATGGTCGTCTATGTGTGAACATTTCCGTTTAGTTACTATTCATAAAGCGATCTACATATTTATTGTTTATTGTCAATTGTCATCAATGAATGTTAAAATTAAATTATGATATTCGAATTACTTTGGCAGAGGACCAATTCGATGTGTAATAGACAAATATTATGTAAACAAACGATTTAATTAAGTTAACTGAGGTTTGAAAGCTGCGTATTGCACATCAACAATAAATGTATATTACGAAAAAAGTATTACGCAAGTGATTAACCAACTTAATAACCAAAGCTAAATTGTTAATTCTTAGCGCAGTTAAATGCAATTATAATTTTTGTCACGCTCTGTTCTCTATGTAAGGCTACTATGAGACTTTGATCATACATTATCTGTCATAATTGGTTATCTGTATAATTTCTAATAATGTATGTTTCTATGTATGGTCACGAATTACGACGCAACTTACAAGAAGTGCATTTTGAGTCATCATTGTCCTTCAAATATTTAATTTACTCGCAATATTTCTTCACGGCACGTAAATAACGAAACAGTATTTTTTATGTAAATATTCAACTCGTCTGAGTATAAAAGTAAACTTTGAGAAAGCACTGTAAGACGATATTATGGGCTTATAAGACATTTTCTTGTTTGCGACAGTCAAGTTTTCTTATGAGTTTTTTATGATACACATTAAACATAAAATTTTAAGTATCGAAAGATGTTTTACAAAATCCTCTTGGTTGTTTGTATGTTAGCTAGAAGAAATCCCAAAAACGATGTAATTTACGAAATGGAGATTTTGCATACGTGAATAATCTTTTCTTGTTTAATTTCTACTTTTGGCAATCTTAAGCATTCTATTCAACGATTGATAATTCTCTATCTCTCCAATTAACGAGAGAAGAACATTACATGTGTCCAGTTAAATAAAAATGGTATATACAACTTACCGCAGACGGTGCCAGTACTACAACACGACTCTAAATCATAGGTACTGATACATTGCTGTTGTATATCTGAGTCGAAAGTTTCAACGCAGTCTACTGCTGCGCAGTCGAACTGCGGTTCAGAAAAGACACTGCAGCTACAGGCTTGGGAGCAAGGGTTATTGATAACTCTTTGAGGGATTGTAGCACGCTCTTCGTACGGTTTACCTCTGTAAAAGAGATAACTTAAAAATACCATGGACAATGTTTTGTATGTTCATAAATGTATACAGGCTGTTTAGGGACTGCTCCCGAAAATGAAGACTGGTGATAGTACTAATAGATACTAGTAGACACCTTTGATAAAGGGATGGAAAAAAAATCGATCCTGACTAAAAAAAATATATTTTTAACACTTTTTATTAGCATTATTTACGCTTCATCTTGTAAGGACAGCTATATAAAACGATAGTTTCATAAAATTACATTACTCTACTAAAAATAAGAACCAGCAATGAAGTATGATAACACAAACATCTGGACTAATATGTTGGAGCGAAATAACGCTAATAAGACGTTTTATAAATATATTTTTTTTTCAGTCAGGATCGAATTTTGTTCCTTTCATCAAAGGTGTCATTAGTACTATCACCTGTCTTGGTTTTCGGGAGCAGTCTCCAAACATTCTGTATAAACACAAAATCACGCTCTTCACAGGGATAGGCAAACTATCGGCTCAAAACAATGATATCATTTTTCTTTTAGGATTTGAACTCGGTCTTTTATTGTTAACCGCAATGTGGAGACTATGACAATCGTATAGTAACCTTAATAAAGACAAAAGTATGAAGTAAAGTATGTCATGGTGAATTCGTCACCAACATTAAGAGATGTTTTCGGACATACCGTTTAAGATTGTCTGCTGATTCAAACGATGTTTGTATAAAAATTGTGCCCAAATCGATATATTTGTTAAGGAGTTATAATATATATTATATAGACAGACACGTAAAAATTGTAACACTTTTTTGTGTTGGGGTGTAAATCTAATACGCTACAGTTATCGTTAAACTAACATAAGTAAAAAACTTCCAAAGACAATCGAAGGTAACGGAGTTTCCGAATGATTGGCCAAGAGGCCGCTGGTTTTTTGCACAAATTTTTGTTTACGTTTGTATTTATAGCTATATAAAACACTTCTTGGTTGATAATTACAGCATTTCTTTGATTTATGAGGTCATTACCAAGGCTTCGTCGTTTACCTCATCCGGTTACTAAGAAACCTGGTTTCATATGACTTTAGCTTGCAACATCTGATTTGAAAGTGAATGGAAAATTATTGTACTCATATGCATTACACGCTCAGTCATTCTTTATAATCTCTAATATTTATGGGCTTCACTTTCAGTTTAAGTTGAAAAAATAATGGAGAAACTAAAGTGTTTCATTGGATCGACTACCATTCTTAAATAAAGTACGCTGTAATGGAAAATAAACGCGATTTATTCTATCGTTTTGTAATAATTTACAGATACCGGGCACCATAACAAGTGCAAAATAACGTCTAACAATTGATTTTATACCAAATTGCGAAAATAATTTCTAAATTATATAATAAATCGCATTTACAAACCATGACAGAACGTTTAACAAAAATAATAATACACCTTATTAAGTAAGAAAGATTGTGGAATCTTTCCCTTTTTAGTAGAAAGATCATAAAATGTAATATTAGTTTAAGCTTCAATCTTGGAGCACAAACTTCGGAATGATTATTATTGATTAACTGGTGACGTCATTTAACTATCAGTTATTAGATAAATCTCAAATACTTCACCTCATTGCGAAATACATGAAAGCAATTAATTCTCTCCAAACCTTACCTATAATAACACAATTTAGGATCAGGATGTAAATCGGGGCAGATGAAGGCTTCCGGGCATATTGTAGAATTATCAGCTGCCACAGGAGTACAGCCGAGTTCCAAGTAAAACCCAGCCATGTTGCATTCACCAGCGATATCTGTTTTGGCTGTGCCCACCACTGTAAGTTAAAATTATTAATCGTATTTTTTAATTTTTTAAATTAAAAGATATTTAGTTATTGTATATGTGAGAAGTTAATTCTCGTATAAAGTAGATACATTGTGTTTCTTTATTATTAGGGCAATCAGCTTTTGTTCAATCAATAGAAGAAATAATTACTATCGAACTCTGGACTTATTGAGTTGAACAGGAATGATTTTTATTACAAAAACGTGAAGAATTGAAATATAGTTAAAAATGTATATCTATGTAAAATTTTATTTATTAACACTATTTTTATTAAATTAATTATTTATTTATGTTAAAGATTCCGTGTCTACTTATATGATTAAAATAAATTGAAATCTTTATGGGTATGCAATATTGTCGGCTTATATTAAAATATTTAATTAGTATTTATTATTATTAATACTAAACTGTTTCTTGG
This sequence comes from Hebomoia glaucippe, assembly GCA_025727935.1. Classification (NCBI taxonomy): domain Eukaryota; kingdom Metazoa; phylum Arthropoda; class Insecta; order Lepidoptera; family Pieridae; genus Hebomoia; species Hebomoia glaucippe. The sequence goes on along the minus strand of JAOSYY010000014.1, from coordinate 3,818,919 downwards.
TCTAAAAATTAAGTCAGTTTAAAACTGAACGTATAAATAAGCAAATTTTTATAGAAAACAACTTAACTCCACGAGGGCAAATTCACCTAACACAACTTATTTGATTTAAATGTACCTATCAATAGTTAAATCAATAATAAAAATTTAAAAAAATCAAGTTAGTTGCATAAATTATTAATTACTACAGTAATGAATTAAGGTAACTCTTACCAAGTGTTATTAAAATTACGTATTTCATCATTGTATAGAAAATTTATGATAAATCGTATGACACTGTTAATAAAACTATTTTTAATCAGTAAGCAAAACGCGCAACTCAAAACAACAACGATGCTTAAATGCAGTCATCAGTGATAATACCTTGACTCTTAATGATTCTATAAATCTAAGCGCCTGTAATAGATTGCTTATAAAATGTGTTGATGATAATAGTTTGGTTAACTTTTAAACAGGCGTAAAATTTTAATATGACATTCTGTGTAAACCATAACAGACAAATTGTTAAAAGTCTGAAGAGCTCTTCATAAATTATACTTGAGATCGACCCCGTTTACGTTAGCTTCCAAATACAGTAAACCATATAAAAATAAGTCCAATACTTTAGAACTGACAATGTCATAGGCCACGTTAAATTTATTACACCTGTTTCTCTCATACACGTTAATACAATAATAAAAGTATTTTATTAGTTTAAAATTTTCATGTTAAACCTTTCGTTCTTGATCTGTAGACATATAGACATAAATCAGTAGAAATCGTATGTTGGTACGTTCAATGAATTTTATCCAAATATAAGTTAGATCTAGTTGTTATAGACAATAACTAGATCTGGTTTACAAAATCTAAAATAATGCTAGTAAAACCTAGTTTAATATAGATAAAATGAAATATTAATTCATAACTACTTTATTGTATGGGTCTTCTGAACAGATTCTCCTACTGTTAAGTAGTAAGGATTTGCTTCTTATGATATTTCAACTATATATAATATATTATTATATAAGAAATAAATGTTCTTTAATGAATACTAAGTCCGTTGTTTGTGTGTACGGATATTTCGAGTGAATGAAATCTCTAACTGACTTATGATTGCCTGGTATTGTTATAAAATTACCTTTTATGTTTTTAATCTTCATTAGAGGAAGGATATATCCAATATATTTTATCTTCTATTACATACACATTATAAATAAATCAGTACATGAATTTAACTATAAATAATTTAATAGACATCTAGAAATGTTTGATAAAATCAACAAGAACGCGAGCTAAACCGTGGTCGTAAGCTAGTTTAAGAAATATTTTATAAAGGAAGAAAAGATAAGGCATTGTTAATGATCTTATGCTTATACTCATCACAAAAGTTATATTAAACCGTTGAATAAATAAAACAGATTTTATATTTAAAATTATATATTCATACAAAGAACATCTAGCAAAGTAAATTACTCCACACTAAAATGAATGAATACTGTTAACATTATCAGCTGATTAAATAAACTCTTTAACAATACTCTAATACCTTGTATAAGAATTGTGATAAAAAATTAATGAAATGCTAAATCTATAGGAGAACAAGAACTTCATATTCAGGCGAGCTCCTTTCTTCTCCGTCGAAGGGGTAGTAGCATAGGCCATGGCTGCCTTGAATCTGGAATATAGAACATATTAATATAATCACTAAAGTTATATTTAAATAGGTCTTTTTCTCATATGATATATACTATTCATAAAATTATTATCTATATATCTGTGTGTTTGATCCGGTTTATCTCGGAACCGGCTGAATCGATTTCTTGGGACACTCACTGGCCGAGTAAAGAGGGTTTATTTAATATATAAAATTCTCGTGTCACAATGCACGTAATTGAACTCCTCTGAAACGGCTCGACCGATTTTTGTGCAATTTTATATGAATATTCAGTAGGCCTGAGTATGAGACAACATCTAATTTCCATTCCCCATAAAGTTAAGGGTGGTCCAGCCCTACATTTTTTGTTTTTATTTTTTTAACCCCAAATTTTCACCGTTCTACAATCAACCCCTATAAATTTATATGGCAAAACGACGTTTGCTGGGTCAGCTAGTAATTTTATTTAATTCTGGGGTTTAGATATTACCTTTCCAGGCGTGGTGCAGCCGTCGTGTGTCACACGACCGTAGTAGAGTTTCTCACCATCAGCTGTGACTCCAGCGTCTACAGCACCGGGTGGTACATTGCCGTCTCTTGCGAATTGCCAGGAAAACATCGCTGGTACTAATACCTACAAATGTCATGTAGAAAATGAGCATCTGAATATTAAATATAGATATATTTTTATATACTTGTGTTATTTTAAACTTAATAAAAAAAGGAGCGTTAAAAGTTTTATGTCTGTCTGCGGCGTCGTAGCTACTTAAAGAATGAGTAGATTTTCAGTCAGCTATTATTTGAGAGTTGACATAACCGAGATGATGCTGATTTAAATTTTGTAGTTTGTAGAATAAAATGTGGCACTATAGTTAATTTGTTAACAAAAAACGAACTTTTTTGTAAACAAATTAACTTTTTTATGACAAACCAGCATCGGGTTTATTAGTGATTAGAATAATATACATTTTGTAATTACATGTTTTTAAGTAATTAAAAATTCACGAATTGAACCCTACAACGAACCAAATTTCTACTCACGGGCTCTTCAACCATGCTAATTCATAACCATCATTTCTAATAATCGCTCTATATAAAAACTGTATAAAAATTTCAGTACAGTGAAAAAAACAGCTACAGCTCAGCGGTGTTACCAAATATGATGGAATACGGAGTATTAAAAAACAATTATATGAACTAGTAATTTACCTCAAACTGGTCAACGAGAATTTCTTCTCCGCAAAGGCTGACGTATGCGGCGTTCTTTGCTGGGATAACCTTAGCTGGGAGAAGATCTCCGCTGTGGTGGGATCGTCCTGCGTATATTGCGTCTCCGTCAACATCGACTCCCACTCGGAGGGCGCCCATGGGCAGACTCCTCTGGCTCAAACATGCTGGTACCCAACGATATGTGCCTGAAAAACATAATAAATCGAATAAGATCTAATTTCTATTATTTACAGTATGAATCATTGAAAAAACGAACATATTAAAATGTATATATTAGAATTTCTTTATATTATGTTTATAATTCTTTGTTTTTCGTAATTGAAACTAACACTACAGTAAAATTTCGTATATATATTTATAGATCTTTATATAGATTGTTTACATTCATGGATCTTATCCCAATACCTTCAACACTAAAAGTAAATAAGAAACATACACAAAAAGCAATGGCCAAAACTCTATATGGTAACGTCATTCAAAATTATAACGAAAATGAAATATTATTTTGTTGAAGTGGAGTCTTAAGAAGTTGGGAACGAGGAAGTGAATAGGAACCATAGAGAGGATTGGCTTAACATTGGCAGACGGTTACGAAAAGCGAATGAAAAGACGATTTTTTTAAATATTCTAAAATAGCAATAATGAAGAATTAAGATAACATTCAAATTATATTCTCCCATAAACCGCTGGCAAACTCTTGAAGTATTTAATGAGAAACCAGCGATGATTTTCAATATTAACTTTATGTACAAAAATGTTATTTTATCGTGGCAGTCACACCCTAATGCCAATTAGTTACTGTAATGTTACACCCCTAATTATAATGTGGGCTTAAACGAAATTTTATTTAAAAAAAAACAATTAACAATCGTACTACTTTAAGCGTGACCTGATTAATTAAAATATAATTTGAGAAGTTATAATGAGAGCCATTTGATGATTTAAAGCGGCACGATTGTTTGCCAATGTCAGAACCCAATCCAGCCTATCTTCAGAGTTGTAATAGCATCGTAACCACGAGTATAAACTAGTACTACTCTGGGAGATAGGTCTCACTTACTGTAGGGTAATTCAACGGTTTCTCCAGGCATTATTGGACCATTGTCAACGACGGCGACCTCGTATCCTGGATCACCGGTGATTGGCATGCCACCAGGTGGCGGGGGATAGAAGTATGCGGGATGGACCGGGTAAAATGCGACATTTGGGCCGTGGGGAAAGCCCGCGGGAGAGTGCCCCGAGCCGGGCGGGCCCCCGGGGTACCCGTGGGGTTTACCGTAGCCGTAATATCTGTCTATAAAATATATATTTTAATTTTCATACGATACAGATGTGCTTTAGTTATTTGTAGTCCAAAGAGGGAAACTATATAATCTAATATTACCGTTTCAAAATCATTGTTTACGATATATCGACGTGGATATTTTTAATCTATTTCCAAAAAATATTTTTATCGAATTCTTGTTACGTTATCTGTAATAAGTTTATCGACTTTTGGAAAATGGATTTGATAAGGAAAACGGATACGTTTTAATGCTTACCAAGAATATTGATAAAATTATTTTCCGTTAATATCTATTTTTGACGATAAGAGATAAGCACAGTGACCGGCCGCGATAAGTTTATCTATTTGATATTATTTAATCCGTGTGTATGTATGTACCATAATATATTATTATGAGTGGTTAGGTATCGTTAAAAGCGTCGACTTGTTTGTTTCAGAACAACAGAATACTGATATTCCATAAAACAAATTATGTACATTACTAATACTTTCAATTTTATTGACACTAAACAGAGTTCGAGAGGATTTGAACGATCGAGTACATATTAATATTAAATATATTAATTCGAGAAACTTGTATCTTTAGTATATTGTTTTGTACTAAAAAAATAAAATAATAATTCGACTCACAAATTTATGGTATTAATTAATTTCTATATTATATTAACGCGGTGCCCATTTCGATAAAATATTGATATTCGTACAATTATATAATTGCCGATTGATTATAAATACCGGTATTTAACGCGAATTTGCTCAAACGTATGCGAACATAATCAATACCTTTCGAGAAAGATATCTTTTGTCTGAAAACTTATTATGATACGAGTTCTAGAACTGTACAATAGAAACGTGCATATTGTCGCATTAAATTATGCAAATAATTATAAATAATATACAATTTGAATACGATGTATATTGCGATGTACTAGTTATTCGACAATAGTGTTAATAATTTACATATTAGTGCAAATTATTGACGTCTTGTTGCCCTGAAAGCCTTTAAAACACGAAAAAAGCCTCATATGGACGTTAAATCTCGTTAAATTAAGGAATGCGACGTGAACAATAAAATCAGGCCATTGCTTTAAGTGTAAATGGTAACTTCTAGTGCCTATGTTATCAGCAATGAAAATCAAACTCACCTGCCATTCTGTGCGAAGTATTACAGTCGACTGATATCAAGTTCGGCCTTGTTACGTTTATGTACAGCACCTGACTCATTAGTACAGATAATACATAAAACTGATAAATGTAATTAACTTTCCTGAAATTCAGCGAATGAGTTTCAACTGATACTGGCAATATAGATTTGGAAAATATTTATTATCCTATTTAAATAATTGAAAGAAGCGTTTTATTTTTATATGCAATGCTTTGTAAATATTTTCAGATGCAAGTTTTAGTTTAATTTATCGCTGTTATCTACACATCCTTGAGTCATAGCGGTTCGGAAATCTCCGACTTGGACATTTCAAAATACCGATGCAAAAGAATGCATCATTATGCTGTGATTATTTATTAATATTCTAGATTTTTTCCTTTTTTCGTCTAAGAAAGAGAATAAACTGGAAAACAAACTTTATTCTCTTCCAATACAATATCAAACATATAATAATTTATATTTACTAATCGTACGATTTTGAACGTGAATACTAAGATTAAAAATTATCTGATACACAATATACTTGTAGACATCCTTATCTATAATAAATATTTGACGGTTTGATTAATGTTTTGTTCAACTGAGAGATTGTTTAAAATTGTTTCCAAAATAATATCTACGCGGTTCGCGTGTTGTTGTTGTCGTTGTAGTGGGCTCCACGTAGCCGCGCATCCCATAGCGATATAGTTTCAAATCGGTAAATACTAGAATACTCTCGTTTCCCTTTCTCAAGGAAAAGCATCCCAGGCCGAACACTATGTACGGGGTATCAGATTGTAACAAAGGTCCGCCTGATGGAACACCGGGCAAATTCTCATCGTTGCTTATGCATATAAATCGCCCCCATTCTCTGGGAAACCATTCGTCACAATCCACCAATGTACCTTCGAGTCTAGTCTCTTCAAGTACAGAATAATTTTGAATGTGTTGTGAGTCTAGGTACCCGAAGCCAGCGACTTTCCAACCGGATGTTGGTACAGGATCCTCAGTGTATCGATCAGAAAATGGAAATGACAAAAGATAAGGGCCCCTGTTTGCCAATGTTTTTACAGCCCGCTCTAATATTAGAAGCACGAAATCGTGAATGGGTGAATTTTTACCATCTGTACCAATGTCTATCCACACGCCCTTTCTATTAACTTGATTGCCTTCAATTTTCTTCACGCTCAATGTTTTAGTTTTATTGAACTTTCCCCATATTTTGTAAACTTTGATCGAACTCGCTTTATCGAGGTATGGAGTCAATGGGTTTGCAGACGTTATTATTGTGTATGCAGAAAGTATGATCCCTTGACCGATAGGCGCATTTGACTCAGTCGCGATCCCCACAATGGAGTCATAATATGCATCGTGTTTGGGCCATTCGAATACTTGTGTTTGCGCAAGTGTATAAAAAACCCAAATTAACACAACCCCTGAAAATAAGCAAGTTAACACAAGCAATAAATACTTAAAAGGAACATTTAATACTTACTCATGAACATATTAAAACTTGTTAATTCGGCGATACCAAATTCACTATTACAGTAAGCAAACGCAATGTGTACAATCCAATATTGTTTACTAAATACATATGAGAATGTAAACCAACAGTCGGTAATGGATATTCAGAGTAAATTATTTTTTTAGCGAACGCGACGTCACAATAATTAACTAACTACTAATTTTGCCGCCTTACGCTCGATTTTTGTATGATCATAGCAGTAAGCAATAAGAACAGCTTAAGTTACGTTACAAAATTTATCTCCCAGCGACAATATTATTAAATGGATCCTTCCTTTTCAGAGATTAGTCGGCAAATTTTTTATAAATGTCGTCTATACTTTCATTTACATAGCAAGAAGCTCGTATTTTTATATTGCAAATATATATTTCAATTATTTATTAGTATGGATGATTATGCTGATCTATTGTACATATTTCTCCTATAGTGAAACCAAAAAAATTTCAATGACCTTTATTTGCCACAAGACCACAGAACTTCTAGAACACTTCGAGCGATAGTAGTGAAATCTTGTAATGCATAATTATTGTCTTTACGTCTGTACTCCTCAACAGCGCCATAAGTCAGTACCAAGTCCCGGAGTATTTCTTTAATAAGCTCCTTTATTATTTTTGGCGTTGGCTTCCCGGCTCTTTCAGCTATTTTCAATGTGCCAATCACCTGATATTTATCAAAATTGTGTTAGCAACCATTTAATGCATTAATAACTTATATAAGTAATTACAGTATTTTTGGTATGCTTCCTATTATGTTCATTTGGATTAAATATGATTAACTCAGTAAGGCGTATCCCTTCGTTTAAATTCCCTTCAATATCTTATCGTGATAGTGAAATGTTAAAAATGATTAATATTTTTAGTGACTAATAATGATTGTATCACCTTTGCTTTCCATGTTTCGAGAACTTCACCCATTGCAGTTCCTTTACGTTTCAAACCGGCATTCTGTACTTTGAGTCGTAAGACTGTTATATGATGACTTCGACATATCTCTGTATTTTCATTTAAATAATCATTATTATTAAGAAAAGAGAGAGTTTTCGAAACCAATTAATTCATATAATAAATCATTAAGATCACGTGTATGTATATATAAATATTTTTTACCAAAACTGTGAGCGTTTAAAGGGTAACAGAACCGATAAAAGATATTTATTAATCCTTCATCTATCTGTGAATTACGTGCTGATCTCCAAAAGCACTAAATATGTTTTTCCTTATTTTACAAATCGATTAAGCTTATCTCGGATCAAATATCTTTCATTAAATCAGTAGGCATAAATGTAATCAGCGTTAATATGTTCTTTTCCTAGATGTTTAATAATTAGAATCATACTAAATTTAACTAAAAACTA
>JAOSYY010000014.1:3771314-3805527 GCA_025727935.1 Hebomoia glaucippe | reverse complement strand
CTGCATTAGAAGATGAATTTATTCGAAGATTTATGAATGGAACTTGGCATGGATTAGTCTGTAGCGAAGTGAGTAATTAAAACCAATTCAGTTAATTTGTGTAATATTTCAGAAGGTAAAATACATAGTATACTAATTTAATTTTTTTTTTTAAATTTTGAACCAAATTGTGAAACTAAACCATACTCGAATCCACAACACACACCAAAAATTCATTCAGTATTAGTTCAGCTGTTTAGGAAGTAATTGTCATCACACAGACAAATAATATTTATAAAGATAAGGTACATATCAGCATGTCCATGATTTTTTAATTTCTATTTGTAATTCAACTCTGTTGTTCCTGAAAGAAGAATATAGTTTTAAATAGTATATTAATTTTATCTAAATTATTATTTTACACTCAATATTATTGTTTTTTATTCAATCATAATTTTTTCCCATTTCTGTTGTTTTTATGATCTCTTTAATGTAATTTTCATCGACATTGTTCTTCCAGATAATCATAAAAAGGCAATTTAATCACATCCGTGTGGCTGCCATCATCAGAAGGGCTGTATCTCCAACAAAGATGTACTTCCTGCTTGGATACTCAGAAGAGCTAATGGCGAACTGGTTGCAATGTCCAGTTACTTTAGAAATTCAGACAGTAGACAGTTTCAAAGATGTTGTGTTTAAGTATATTTAATTTAGTTTGTTATTTACTGTAAATAGATTGTTTAGATTTATATTTGTATTTTATTTTTAAACCCAACACTATAACTAAAATCCCAGTATCAAGACACGAAGATATTTTGTAAACAGACATACTTCGTAAGCAAGATTACCTGCTAACTTCTTATTGCCTGGTACTTTACTAGGTAGTTTAGACTGTTTATTATTCACTTGGGTGATGAAAATAAAACTCGTGTTAAAATTCATATTCTCTTATAATTTGATTCATTCAAATATACATAATGTGTCAACAAACAGAGCAGCGAGACGCGGGCCGCGCGGCCGCACACACACACACAAACACTCATCCCCACACCGCGAACACTCGAACACTCGAGCCGCGAAACTTCTGCACATACGCTTTGTACTTTTATTTTATTGCTGACGGTACTCTTTATTGACTTCCGAGTTATATTCGCACGGGAATTTCATGTTAACGCTAAAACAATCGAATCAATTGAAAGTTAATGGTCTATTTTATAAATGTCTTTTAAAAGAAAAAAATATCGTTAGCTAAATGAAAACGAAAATTATACATACATAATTGTGTTTATACATGAATTTCCCGTGTGGATATTTAAATACAAAAAATACAGTGTAAAGTTTAAAAAGAATAAACAACGTTCAAACGAGAGTACCGTCCGCATCACAACTGAGAGTAGGTACATTACATTCCATTTTTCATAAGACAATTTAATAAATTTCACATAAATGCCTATGGTGTTTTCTCTCAGGTATATTTGTATTGTCTATCACAGTGACGTAAAGCATTTGTCCTTACATACTAGTGAGTTAAACATTGCGATCTTATCATTAAATCACCATAAAACACGTTTTGTAAAGTCGTTAAGGTGCTTCAGAAAATATTTTTTTTACTCATTATTATGATATTTCTCTTTGTTAAAGTCTCATACAGTCTTTTGTATTGAGCTAATTCGATAGGGCCTGTGGAATGTCTGTAGGTGTGCCTAGTCGAGGCTGGTGCAAGGCTTACGACGTATTTTGAACGCAGGCTTAACCTAACGCTTTGGCCGCTTCATAATCAATCCCAGTAACTAAAGTTTAAACAACAAAAAAAAGAATTCCACATAAAGTCACGTGGAAAATATCGCTCTACATTTGTTTTGAGTTATAAGGCCAGTTTATACATAAAAATCACAGAAAATAATCTCTTCAAATCATGAAAGCTACAAACGAATGCTAGTTACTGGAATTGAATAGAAATCTTGCCGAGTTGTTCTTACGCCTAACTTTCAGTGTATGTGAAGTGCCAACATGTTTAACGGCAATAAAACGTCGTGTCAATGGCTCCAATGAATATGCATCTGACGCTACTGATGTTATCACTATACGAACTTACAAAAGCTGTTTAACAGTCATTATAATTCAATTGGAAGGCAAGAAGTATCACTACGAAATATATCATAATTTGAGAGAAGGAAGACAAGTAAATGAGGGTAGTCAGATAATCATATACGTCGCAGCCACCGTGATGTAATCGTAACGAAACTGCCAGTGTGCGCAGAAGTCCAAACGGCTAACAATCAACGACTCGCTCGTTGTCTAGCATTAATTGTTATCGAAATTACATATTTACAAAATAAATACAGACTTGAAAGGCTCCTTGCGGTATCGAATAGATGTTGCATCATTAAAACCCACTAACAATCGGGAAAGTTCAGGAACAAAAGAATCGAATACAAAAAAAATATTTACATAAATAAAACTTTTATACAAATATGTACACACAAGTGTTCTTCGATACGAAATGAAAGAGATAACTCGGGCACACGAGTCTCAATGATGCAAGTTTGTTAATTTTTTTTTTTGGAGGGCATCAGTTTTTCGTGGAAAAACAAAATTATACCGTGACAATAGCATAAAATGTGCGGTACATCCCTACTGCGAATACTAAACACTGCTAGATATATTAAGTAAAATTGTCCATCAAAATTGTATTAAAAATAAAGAGATCACATGTCTTACTACAAATAAGATAAACTTGTTATATAAAGCTTTCGTTATGCATCGCGTTCACCGCAAATCTATCGGTTTGTTTCAATACTGCGTAATATAGCTGGCGGGTACTTCTGGTTTTAAAAATTCAGTTCCGAAGACGTTTAAACCTACGAATATTAGGAAACAGTAAAAGAAATAAATATTCCTAATCTAATTGCAGGTCGGAAATTTAAACTGGTAAAAGAATTACTACTAACCGATTAAAATGTTGCCACCTGCAAAAAGTTTAGTATTTATCTGCATTAAAGGGGGAATTATAAATTTCTACTGAATTCATAACGTCCGTATATAGCCTCAAAGTGACCTTTCATTAACGCAATCGTGATACTACCTACATTTTCAAATTATTATAAAATTTACACGTTTAAGCCAAATCTTACTAACAGGTACAGTGAAGCTGATAACTCTTTTTAAGGCCTTCGTTGCTTTTAGCTATAACGCGTAGCAATTACAATATCTGGCAATTTGATAAATGCAAAAATACTCATTACTCGAATGCGACGAGTAAACATTGAAACTGAAAAAAAACTGTATATAATGATAGATTCTATTTAATTACTGCAATTTCACGTCTATCCTTAAATTGCAGTGTAGTATCATTTAACATAAGATGTTAAAGATGACTGTTCTGCAACTCCACTTTACGAATTCAAATTTGTTTTAGATTTGTTGTTATTACTATTAAAAATGCGAAATATTTTTATAATTGTCTCAAATCATTTTAATTGGTAGAATAGGTCTTCTCCCTTCCTGCAACGTTCCTGTCAAGCAGAAATTTTGAACACGATTACGCCAGAGTTGCAGTGGAGATGCAGTTATTCGTGAAATCGCTCTGGTGTGGTGTTTCGAGGCACGCGGAGCGCGGCAAGGCAACATTTGTGCCGTCTTTAAAACTCTCCTACGACGAATAAGTCGTCATATATAATATCGCAACGTGTAACTATTGTCTATACTCGTACTTTGTGCTTCACATCACGTAGAACAATTTCAAAAACGGACATCACAATTCTTAACGATCTACAATAATTTACAAAAGTTGCAGAACAAGATAATCAATGATATGATATTATAATCTATCTGTACTTAGAAAAATTATACAGTGTTAGTATTAAAATTTGTATGATATAAAACTCCATTTCGACACGATTATCCTAAATAATTCAAATATACCCTTTTACATGATTTGGCTCTTTTTTTAATACAATCCATTCAAGAGAGTCGAATCTCTATCACAATCGCGTTAGTAACATTAAAATTAAATACAACAGCACCTATCGTTTGATATACATAATAATATATAATGAATAAAAAATATGTCAAAATTATATAAATATAATTCCGTCGGAGAGGACAAACATAAGCGTAGATTCGACTATGCAGTGGTCCAAAATTTCTTTTGTAATATAAAAAAGGTATTAGTAAATATCACTTGTTATTCCGATGTGACAACTAACGCTCTACAACGATGACACGAGAGATTGACAGATCGCAATCGGGCCTTGCTCAGAGCACAATATGGATGTCGCTCTAACCTCTACAAACGAAACAATCACTACGGTCTAGTTTATAGATATACTGTATAATATACGGGCAGTACAAGTTCACTTCACAATTCACATTCCCTGAGCAATATCTGTATCAACCTCTGTCGATGACTAGTTTACAATGCTCTCTGACCAACTTCGAAAACATTCCGCGACGAGCCCGATAAGATCACAACCATACAGTCAGAGGCTGGAGCATACACGACCATACACTTGCGTGTGACAATTCAACTTAGCCACAGACAAAACGAGAACGAGTTGAACTGTCACACGCCTTCCTTTCAAGCGGCAACACTTCGCCAAGCTGTCAAAGTGACAGCCAACCAATCAGAAGCGGCGACGAGATGTCGTACGCGACGCGCTCAGCACTACCACACGTCACATTCACACATTCATTTGTACTACGCCAGTATGCTACCCGCTATTCTAAATGTTACCGTCCGCCGTCGGCCATCACCCGGAGAGACAATTTATAAAATTCACTAAACTAAAAATGCATCTACAGTAATAGAATTTGGGATCGAAGCAGTCCGCGGGGCGATGCAAATACTGAACCGTACGAAATTATAAACTTACAACTAAATAAAATTCAATTCGTAGAGTACTCATGGGATTCCGATCGTCACAAATATTAAAACCTACTTAGGGCTAAGGTGGGTAATGGCCGGCGGGGAGAGTTTGAAATTGAGACAAAACATCGAGACAATACAAAACTCCACTTACAAGAGATTATAAAAATACTAGGAAAAGATGGGGCCTGGGGTTGGTTAGAGGGGGGATCAAAAGTAGGGTAACAAAGGTTTTTCTTTTACAAGTCTCGCTGAGTAGTTTGTTGGTACACATAATGCGACATTAACCTAAGTTTCGCCGCCGCCGAGCGACGCTCGACTTTGTTCTAAATGCCAACACCGTACCATAGACAACCGTAATACCATCTAACGCACCGACCGAACTACTGACACATACACACATACTCTCATCGATGAGACAAAGGTCTACGACTATTGTTAAAAATAATCTTATATAGAATCTCTTGTGGCGTTCATAAACGAAAAATCCAACAAACATTTTTTTGTAATCAAAGTATATGACAGTTTGAAAATAGAACGATTATCTTGAAAGAGGAAAGTAGCGGAAATGTCTCACCGAAAACCAAAATGGGACTCACTAATCGCAAACATACATAGCATATATCCACAGATTATACTAACAATATACAGTGGAGGAATCACTTTATCACTAATTGGTAAATGGACGTCTGACATTCATTCATATCTTTTTTACTCAATTCGTTATCAATAGAATTTCTCGTATCAAATATCCGACATGAACGGAACTATATATTTAAAAAGTACATAAAATAATCGATGGTTACTTAGAAAAAACGAAACGAGGTTAAAAACAATAAAATCATGAAAGATTGAGAGAGTTTACAATTCAATTCACGTCGGTTAGACCCAGACACATTCCTCAACTGTATAACCATTGCTGAGACTACGAATTCACGACACATTACTATTGAGAATGAAATTAACCTCGATTTAAAACAGGAAGCGAAGTCATTAGAACCGATTCCGGCAAAATATTAAAATAATTCTTCTTTTCTAATTGAAAACTATAATTGCACAGACAATAGTCTTAAAGCTAAATATCGATTTACCGTCTCTGTACTTTACTGAGCATTAAAAAAACCAGCCGTCTTATATCACTGATCAGTGAAAATGATTCTAGCCGCCCTGATAACGAATCGTACAACTAAATTTGTATATTTCAGAATAATTAGCAAACCCGGCAACAATGTTTGAGTAGTTACAATCGAATAATGTAAATTTGTGTGAAATTAAATTCTTAAGAAAACTTGACAATCAGTGCATCTAAAATCATTTAAGCCCGCACACGAATACGTGACTCAAGTCATTATCAATACTTAAGCGCTGTCAAACAATCATAACTTAATGTAGAAGGAACTGTTTGACAAACCTTAAAATTAAACTCAAGCTTAAGTTTGGTCTTGGAATACGAACACCAAGTCACGTATACATACCTAATTCAAGCTCTGAATAATTTCAATTACAATATAATGGTACAAGACGTACTAATTACGAAAACATAAGTTTATACACACTATTTGGATTCTTAAAAAGAATTTAAATGTTTAACGAATTATTGGACGTAGTTGGAGCATGATACTTTAAAAACGATACAAAAAATGAACAAGGCAGTATGATATAGAAATTAAGTACTATATTAAAACTATGTTCAATATAATTTCGCTAATATAATCAACAATAATAATAATTTGATGTTTTCAATAATAACGCGCATTAATACAATGATCGACTTTTAAAAATTCGTTTGCAATAATATCAAATGTAAATAAAATTATTAAGCGCATTAAACATTGCACTGTAACCTGTTAATTTATAAAAATACTTATTAAATTGCGGAAATTTACACCAAAACAATAATGGGGATGTTCCTTTAAACTTAGATATTAAAAGCTTAGTAACAAGATATTTGCGAGCTTTAAAAGTTTTTACGTTCATAATAGATGGCGCTCTTTAATCATGGTACAGAACAACTAAAACCTAAAACCATTTCACAATACATAAGTACTTCGTACGATTCTAAATAAAGTCATCATTTGTTCATTACCATTCTACGTCCTTGTTAAAAGTTATCAGTTGTCAAGTAATTTTTGTTAGGTTTGATGTAAGTATCGGTACGGTAGACGAACCTTTTTAAAAAGTCGTGTGCGAATAAAAGTATTTACAAATTGGATGAAGCGAATAAACAAAGAAAGACATATTAATCTTGATATCCATTGGGGAAGAGCATAAAGAAATCTCAGCTATGATCTAGAACTCAACATTTGTTACCTAAAAGTTGTTTAGGTTGTTATAGAGAAATGATTCCTACATTGTGGGTGTTAAAGACGGTTATTGCAATGTCGTTCCGTTGCACTCGCGGCGTTGGCGGTCGCGGCAGTTGGCGGGGTGTGCGCGGGCGTGCGGGCGGGCGGGCGGCGCGCGGACGCGTGCTACCTGCGTCCGATGAGCCCGTTCGAGTTGCTACTCGACGTCGGGCACATCTCCAGTTCAACTAGTAGCGGGAAATGATCTGAAATTTATAAAAAGTTAAATTAGCGAAGCGTAAAAAACTATGTGTGAAATAATCAAAGAACTCTGAAACGTGACTGTAAATAGTACAAAAACACAAACGGTTAAATACACAGATTTTAAGTATGAAGTATAATATAAAGTATGATAATACATAAGTAGAAAAATTCAAACCTCATTCATCTAACTCCGGTTTTAAATTTACATACCGGGTCCTCACACGAAAACAAAGCTAAGAATTAAATTCGAAAACACTATTTCATATAGACACATGAAAATTTCACAGATATGGGCAGTAAAATACCTTGTTATGCAGTTTATTGTAAACTCTATTAAAAAGTTATTATGTACGTCTTATCATTTAATGTAATTGCTCAAATTAAATATATAAGAGTAGGTATAGATGTGAATTCAGCGTTTCACTTTGAACTGACTCAATTGTACCATGTTCTGCTTTCTTAACCGTCTATTTATAAAATGATATACCTGAGGGTATGTGCGGGTGTGGACAGCCGACGACCTTGTGCTCACGGAACCAGTCCTGCGAGAGAGGCCCCAGGAGGCCCAAGGGCGTCATCGACTGCTTGCTGTAGAATATGTAGTCGATGATACCTTTGAAGTCAAACCTGGAAATAATAAGCAAGGTTTTAAGAGACCTGAAACATTACAGCTTTTTTGTTCATTACCAGCCCAGCAAACTATATACATTGAAAAGTTTATGGAATTAGGTGGCATCTCAACCACATTTGTGAATGCGAGGCCCCGCTCTTAACTTTATATTTCTTCGAAAATGTCTATGTATAATTTTCTGCATTTCTATGTATAAACGGCGATACAAGATCACGACAGAATTTCATTATAAATTCGTTGTAACTCTTAAATACTCCAAACATTACTAGATATACTAATAGCATACTCATAGAAATTTAAAATGGTACACTTAAATAGCTAGGTGGAATCCAAACTTTCCATTAGCCCTTTAAAGAATACGGTATACTCACGTGTAGTTGGTGTAGGGCATGATGTCCTCGCTGTAGGCGGAGGCCAGTTTGAAGTTGTGCGTGAACTCGTGTTCTGAGCCGGGCATGCGCCGCAGTGACGTCGCGTAGCCGAGTGCTTTGAAGTCGCGGTGGTCTGCCGACACCCGCCCAGACGACAGGAACTCCACCACGCCTGAAAGTCAATTAACATGAAAAATTACAATCAAATTTGTACTGTCGTCACTAACAGTACAAAAGTAAAAAAGAAGTAGATTATAACTGTACTAACAGTCAATTTCTGTATCAGAATCGATTCAGATATTTAGACGGAGGAGCGTAAAAATTCAAATTCACATTTTTCTTTCTATATCACTGTCAAATCACACTACCAATATTTATCTACTTGAACTGTAACGTATAACTTTACCGCTGTCTGGCAGCGAGTTGAAATCGCCACACAGCAACAATTGCACGTTGTCCTTCTGTCCGGTGAGACGTAGCGTCCGGGCCGAATCGTCCAGTATCGACCGAAGCTCGTTGCTAAGCATCATGGTCTGAATCAACTTGACGTCACAAAACTCCGGGTCCCAGTGTATGTGCGCGGTGCACACCAAGATGGGCTGCGAGAACGATGAGGTTTCCGATGGCAGACCTGCGAATTGTGCACGCAATCTGATTAAGCCCCGTACACCAAAACGCAATTCAAGAGACGATATACTATTACGAAACGTCAAAATCACATGTCCAGTATCTAGAATCCGTAGCTTAGATTTTGAAAATACTCAGAACTAATTATGACTTGATTTCGTTTTGAAACAATATCTAGTAAAATTTAAGATCAATTTTTATGTATATGAAAAAAACTCTTCCATTTGTTCGTGATAAGCTCGGAAATTACTAAGCCGATCATGATGCAACTCATTCACTATGAGCAACTTAGTTCGACCTCATTTAATGATATTTTGGATTGCCCGTGAGATGCAGGGCCAAATCCTTAGTATCGCTATACTAATATTCAAAGACTTGTACTAGTTATATAAAATTTTAATAGGTTTCTTAGACTACTTATATTAGTATGCGTGATTGGTTTTGCGGTTCTGTGAGGATAAAAAGGAAAAGGCCTGGATGGCTAAAGAGATAAGGACAGAAGCATCTTATACTATAAAAATGTAGTAAAAAAAATAATTACAGTTCTCGCCATTTTCCCACGCTGCCTCCTTCGTCTTCAACAAGGCCGCTAGGCCGATGTTGTCTTTCGGCATCACTCTGTTCAACATGTTATCTGACCCTTCACTATTCGCCATCGCCAGCTGATTGAATTCGATTAAGTGCTCCTTCACTAACGCGAACCTAGAGGGAAGTCATATTTGTAAAATACGAGAAGGAAGGATGATCTTTTTAAATTCACGGAGACACAAAGAAAATGCTTTAAGCGTCATACGTTATATTAAAAAATGAAATAGGTATCTTATGAGGAAAAATCTAAATAGCAAGCCTGCGTAGGAAGATGTACTTATGACATTGATGAACGGATTAGATCATCGTGAGAATGATGTTATGAGCTATGATTTTTTAGTAATAATACCATGATAATTGGGTATGAATGGTGAGTGCCGGTGTATACAGAATGTTTAGGCACTGCTCCCGAAAAGGAGGACGGGTGATAGTACTAATGACATCGTTGATGAAGGTACGGAATGAAATCGATCCTGACTAAAATAAAACATATATTTAACAATTTTCATTAGCGTTATTTACGCTCCATCTCGTAAGTACAGCTAAATGAAATGATAGTTTCATAAAAAAATACATTACTTTACAAAAAAAAAAGAATCAGCAATGATGAGAAGCATGATAACAAAAAGAGCTGGACTAGCATGATGGAGCGAAATAACACTAATAAAGCTTTTTAAAAATATGAATTCTATTAGTCAGAATCGAATTTTATTCCGTTCTTTCATCAAAGGTGTCATGAGTACTATCACCTGTCTTCGTTTTCGGAAGCAGTCGCCATACTATAAGGCGATGTCGTGTTCTCATAGTGAGTTGTTTCAGTGAAGAATCTAAAATATTATGACGTATATGATGATAATAATATATCACAAGTTTGAAATAAAAATTGTCGTAAAAGAAACATCATACTTTGCAGATCTAAAGAATATAGCGCATCCATCAACATATTTCCTCTCTGACTCAGCCATGGTTTTGGCACGAGACTTTGGCGAAAAGATCCCATCGTAGCCGTCTTGTTTCAATTCTGGTAGGAAGAAATTGTAAAACTGGTCCGTTTCCACCTCCTGATAAACATATTTATTATACTTCTATTAATTGAGAACATACAGGAAAACACAAATTACGATCGCATATAAAGTGGTTTATATTATTGTTCTAAAATTGGTTTTAAGTCTCTACATATAATAAATCAGTAGAAACCGTCTGTACCTTCAATGAATTTACTTATAAGTAATTATGTATATTATTTGAAAGACAGCTAGAAGTGGTTAATGAAATCGAGACGAACGCGAGTAAAACTGCAAGCAAAAGCTATTCATTAAATATATTTTTATAAAATTTAGAATAATAGATTGGTTACATACGAGCGCAATAAACAGAAAGATTTGAGGACAGAAAACTTGTCAATCATCATGACCCTGCATACTTATAATACGATACCGCGTAAAGAATTGATAGAATTGAACTCTTGATAATTCATGCAGCACGTTAGACTTCCGACGACCCCGACGCATCGTATAAAAGACTATACTTTCAAGTGGTTAGAATTACTACGACTATAGGTGGGGCTGTTTACGGCCCTGACATTGACGTATTGTATAATAGCAAACAATTGTTAGCACAACGACCTTTGTACGATGTTGCGCGGCGGAAGATAATCACTATTCGTGAATACTGATCACCGCATAATGCAGTAGAAATTGAATTAGCTAATAATAGCTTACTTTGTATATGAAATGTGAATAAATAATGGGCATTATCGTGTGTCTTACGAAGTACGTGTGGTTTTCATTCTAAGTCGCTGTGAAAATTATTTTCTTATAAACTTTTAAAGCCACACTATTAAAATTAAATCAATTTAGTTAAATTGAATTGTTGAAAATCGGCGATAAGATAGATTAATACAAACGAAAAAAAACTGTAAGCTCCTGACTGCACCATCAAATCATTTCAAAGATATTAAACAATAGTATTTGAATTACATATACGGTATTATAAAACGAATTAAAATGAGATGTGTGGTAAAACATAAATTAGTTAATTTTTATCATAGCGAGTGATTCGCACTTGCCTGTAAACTGATGATATCGGCGGAGTAATGTCGTATTTCGTCAAGTATGCCCTTTTTCCTGTAGTCCCACTCTAACGCCCAGCTCGGGCAGTACCCGTACATTTGTCTCGTCGCGTATTTGTCACACAGCACGTTGTAGCACATCACCGTGAATATACCTGAAAAATGCAGTTAAAAACGTAAATGATTTTATAAATTAAACTCCAAACAGTAATTTCTGAATAATGTTGAATATCTAACATTGTAGAACCATTACATTCACAAATGTCGCGTATTGAGTTCAGTCAGAAATGATGATAGGACGTTATCACATCATTTCTTCGAAAATGATCGAGGAAATGAGGTATTCAGTAAACGGCTTAAGTTACAAGCCCGGCGGCTCTTCGTGCGGAGTATTTTAGAATCTGCTGACGAGAGGAAGATTAGCCGAACAGTTACGGGTGCGATAGGCGACTCGGCTCAATTGCCTATTATAGAAACAGCAAATAGAGTCATCCAGGAAACTGGCCTGTTAACCATTACAACGGACTATGAAAACATACACATAAGATAGGCTTTAGCGTGTGAACAGAAGTTAGTGGTCACTAAAAAACAGTTGACCACGTTTATAGTTGGTATAAATCTTCAAATGAGCGTTAACTTATATTTATTTTAGCCTAATTCTGAGAGAATGACTTTTGCATGTAAACTTTGAAAGACGTCAATTTAATGTGTTTCGATATTTCGCAACCAAAAGCCACGACTGTGATCTCTCACGATCCGTCCATTTCAGCTTTACACTTTACATTCGCATTCATCTCATTACTGGAATCAAAAGGTACGATAATTATCTGTGATCCGATGGCCCTTTGCCCAAATGTCAACATCGTGGAAGACCACGCATTGTAATTAATTCTTATAACCACTGCTACTTTCTAGGTTATAAAGGACATAATCGGGACATCTACAATATTCATATAAATATCGTATAAGATTTTGAGTGCTCGTGGTTGAATTTGTCAAGAATCATGTTTTGAAGTAGTGACCTGTTGTAACTGCAGCAGGCGTACTATTACTACGGGCGTTCGCGGATCTACGGGACGGCGATAGTGGCCCATAGGTACCCGCACTCATGCAAATCAGCAACGAAGCACTTCACCTGACGACACCGGCCCGATCAATATGACCGCAGCACGTGCTTCGAGCACGCCCATTGTATGCCCGATGCGTCGGCACGAGACGTGGCGCACATGCCAAACGCGTCGAAACAATACTCGCATCGATAATCGTCGTTGTATAAGGAACTCCGGAGCGAAACGAAAGCTCCGAGCCGACATAATAATAAATGTAAATGTTAAACATGTAGACGCGTGTCTTCATTTCAAATAAATCGTCGATGATGAAATAATACGTGCACGATCAACAAACAATGGCAAAGGTGACACTGAATCACTAGAACTACGAAGCTTAAAGTTCTGCCATCACGAATGTTACACCTACACACGAGTCTAGTGGATTTCATTTTAAATCTGGGCCGCGAACAATTATAAGTCCATGCGGTTGCAAACATCGATTTAGCATTTATTCAACAATACTCCCGTTAGCTTGGTCATGTTCCGGTAATTACGGAAACATCAATACAATTCGTGACCGTTCAAGAACAACTTTTTATAGAAACAAGGTATCACATTAAAATTTATATAAACCTGTGTTCGCAACACTAAATTGACGATATAAAGAGCTCCTTAGACCATGTTAGGTCACAGATCTGTTTCACGATGAATAGGTGCTAACAAGACGTTTGTCGTTGAAATTGAGAGGAATGCTCAGCTTTTCACAGAACCCTTGTATTTTTATCTCGCTTCTTACTTCATTTGCGTTAATGCACTGAAATATCACCAGTGGTATTACTTTACCTACGTGCAAGATTCAGATATTTTTTCCATTCGATTTAGCAAAAAATTAATTTTCTTTAGCAACACTCATCTAATATGCAAGAGCGCTGCAGGATATTAATTACAATTTTTTTGTTAGAATGAAAAATGGTCGGTAAACAAGAAACAATGACACCAGAAGGTCGCTCGAACGACATAGATATATTAAAACAATTGGTATAGCAAAATTGCAAATTATGAAGAGCACTGCTATAATTTGCATAATAGCGACTGTAATTTCTGCGTGGCTATTATGTCGGTCACCGCTAACATACGACTGAAGTTGTATGAGAGCCACCATCTGTTTTCTAGGAGAAACTACTTTATTTAATGCACTAGGACTGTCTCGTATACTTTCCACGAAGTCTTTAATTACATTCTGTGTATCGATTTTACATTTACAACAAAACTGTTCAATTCCAATGTTATTTCTTTGAATTTCTTGCAATTATTTCCCGGAGAGTCTTCCTTCTAGACTTCAATGGCCTATTAATCGTGCTAAATATGACAATTAGTATAATATCCATCCGCTTATCGTTAACAGCTTTTAGATACAACAACTGCGTTGATCTTCCTGAAAATTTAAATATCTGGTTTTCTACGTTAATAAGTTTAAAAAAACAAACCTTATTCACATTTTAGTGAATTCAAAGACAATCAGATTTACCTTGAAGATTAATCGTTATCAGAAATAACCATCAAAACTCGACGACCCGTTAATACCACACTAGAAGTATCAAGCACACATATAAAAGTTTTATATTTGTTTTTAATAAATATATATTAAAGTCGCATTTGATTAATTCGCTTCTGTTTATGGCTCCGAATGGTAAGTTTGACGCAATCTCTAAAGTGCTATACGATAAACTCACCGCCCAGAACCGCTTTGTGCTCCCTCACCTTGTGTAGATTAAATTTAATGGTGCTTTTGTGTCGTATCAACACTAATATATAATATTATAGCGTATTGATACACCGTACCCGTATGTGATGTGGTTTCGTACTTATAGTGTTCTACAAGTTAAAGTAAGCTATTTTATTACATTACTCCATTGAGTTAAAGTGACAAGTGTAACATTAACTAGAGATCGTCAAGTGATTTTTTTGTTTAATTTAATATTTTATATAACAGCCTATTTTAGCGTCCCGTACATCGTCTGCTTAAGAACCTTCACTACGCCAAATAATAATTTTCTCAAAAATGAATCCAAACCTTTTGATCGATGTTGAAATAGACTAAGAGTAAGTGTACAGCTCTATTAAAATGCTAATATCTAATATATAAACTGCTCGTGTCACAATGTTCGTTCGATTACTCCTCCGAAACGGTTCGACCGATTCTTATGAAATTTTATATGCATATTCAGTAGGTCTGAGAATCGGCTTCTGTTTTTCATTCCCTTAAATTTTAGGTTGTTCCGGCCCTAAGTTTGTTTGTTATTTTATAATTAAAATTTTTTATTTCCATTTTTTTATGATACAACATATAAAAAATTTATATATTTATGTAGCAAAACGACATTCGCTGGGTCAGCTAGTATTAATATGAAAATCAATGATTACATTATATATGGACTAACGTAGGTTTCAAGCCAAAAATAGTTAAAAGTGAAAGTCTCAAACACCAACCAAAAAACAATGATTGATTTCAAAATATAACTATTGTCCAAAATGTTAAACTATCAACACTATGTATAGACAAAAGTTTGACAAGCCTTAAAATACGAAGTTAGAACCGCAAAAATCATTAGAATCGTTCAACTACAATCAAAGCTCATTAAAACTAATTAAGGTTAAAGTAAAATTAGAAAAGGCGAGACACAAAGACGTCGCCTGCGCGGGTTCACGGATGCGCAGAGGCCGTTGCCAATGTCTCGCATTGTGCATTGTTTGTGCACGAACGACTGTACGAAGGGCACTTCCTCTGTCACGGTGTCAATAGACCGTGAGTTCAATTATTTACCGACGCAAAAATAAAGCTAATTATACCGAAAACGGCAAACGAGTTTTAATTTTTCAACATTTTAAGAATTCCTTTTGTATTTTCTGTCGGTTAATAAATTGTATTTCCGTGAAGTTTACGTTGTGATATCGCAGTCACATGACGTTATTAATACTAGTTTTTGCCAGCGGCTTCGCTAGCATTCCATTCGATTTTTACACTTTGGTTTACATTATTACTAGACTATTAGTAATGATCCCATTTTTAAATATAATATGACCTATAGCCCTCTTCAATAAATGTACTATCCAACACTGAAAGAATATGTATTTCTAATCGGACCAGCGGTTTTTAATATTAGCGCGTATAGACATACAAAAAGAAAAACTAACTCATTATAATATTAGTATAGATTTATTCTTATTTAACTACCTTTTCACATATGAAAAGTGGTACACGATCCGGACCGAATTTCCTCCCATGAAATTATCACTCAAAATTTTATAGAAATGATACGAATACGCATGAATTATTATAGACATTATGATTTCAGAAAATGGCAGACTTTCTTTTATGCAACATAAAAAATTTTCTTATAAAACGGTTCAACTATGCGAAATTATCCAGGACCCATAGGTTGAACTCTAGTCCTTCTGTTAGACTAACAGACCCTTAAAGTTAAAAAAGTAAATTGAATCCACAAGTTCATTTGGTGATAACAACATTTTCGTACTTAATTATCTTAACTCTCCCGAGTGTTACCCTCCGCCATTCTATTTTCAACACAGACGATTTTGTCTTTAACGCTTATTCCATATAAACGTTGGCATTTAGAGAAGCCAAAAGTAGTAGTTTTGTTTGTGAGACGGTCTTAAAATACAACAAAACACGTTCCCTACTTTTGAACATGACACATTTTATTAATGACAAACATAAAAGGAATCTATTTTTTTTTACCAAACATCTCGTGTTTCCCAATCTAGTATTGACTTAAAAATTGTTAAAGCCGTTTAAATTATTATCCCTACAAGATTATAGTCGTATTTTTAGCCAAACATACTCCCACATAGGCCACGTTTTCAGGTGGAACGTGGCCAAACGCTTAGCTATTCAAAATAGTCAAATTGTAAGCAATCGTAACTAATACAATTGTGTGAAAAGTTAGTTTATTTGCTACGCTATTATGCCTTAAAAGCCGAATCAATTGAGATGAATTCAAGTAACGAGTTTGATACGAATGTGGAAATGGATTACAGGCAACTTGTTCTTAAAAACTCCGTGTTAAGTCGTTATGAGAGGAGGGGTAAACAAAGCGCGAACATTTTAATGGAATCGTGTGATTTACAGGAGAATTATATTTTGATGGTAAATATGTTAGTTAAATTATTACGTTTATTTTTCTTAAAACACTGCAAAAAGGGGATGAAATTGGTGTAAAATAATGTAAATAAGCAATATACAGGGTCCTTGGAGACTGCTGCCGTGAACGAAGACAGGTCATAGTACTAATGACGCCTTATTTGAAGGAACGGATAAAACGTCGATCCTGACTAAAAAAAGACATATTTTAACACTGTTTATTAGCATTATTCACGCTCCATCTTGTAAGTACAGCTAAATGAAACGACAGTTTCATAAAAAACACATTTTCACACAAACACAAAAACAGCTAGACTAACATGATGGAGCGAAATAATGCTAATAAAAAGTTTTAAAAATATGATTTTTTAATCAGGATCGAATTTTATTCCGTCCCTTCATCAAAGGTGTCATTAGTACTATCGCCTGTCTTCGTTTTCAGGAGCAGTCCCCAAACACCCTGTATAATAAACTACAATAAAAAAAAATAATTTTTACTTTAATATGATATCTGTATCGATCAACAACCAGAATTGCTTGACAGAATCAACAATAATGCCAAGCAATCCAATAAAAGTTAGCAGCTATAAGACTATAAATTAAAAATATGAAAATTAATAAGCGTACTCGGATAAACGATAACACCTTATAAGCTCGACAGGTGCTCATAAATTTACAGGTTACCTACATTTTACTATAAATGTAAAGGCAATGGCACACATATCGAAGGATGACCACAGTTGTGAATGCATACAGTATGGCGTGTACTTACAAGTAGGACGACTCCTATTTGGTCTGGTCAAGGGTATCCAAGGTCTTTGTGGTGGTAGAGTGGCAGTAACTGAAACAAAGAAAATTAATTTAACGTTATTGGACGTTTACGGCTAATATTATATAGTTTACGAAAAAAAAGAAAAAAAAATGGGCAACATAAAGTCTATTATACATTAATAAACTTTCCGTCGGTCTATCTGTTCTGGTTACTCTCCTAGAACAATATAATAGAAAAATAATTAATTCCACGACACACTGAAACAATGTACGTACAAAATTAAAGCGGAAAAAGCCGCGGTGCCTCGCTACTATTTAATAAGGAAACTCAGAATCATCGTCACGTCTTAAATTTGATCCACCAAAAAAATAGTCAAAATACGTGCCTCATAATTCCACGCTTTTTTCACATTTTGAAAATCAATCAAATATCTAGGACAGGTAAATAATCCGGATTTACGATCGAGAAAAAAAAATCATTTGCAAACCGTTAAAATCGACGATTATTGTTACGAAATCGATTGTCTCGCCGATAGAACTAGTTTCCAATCAACGGGCCCGTAATAACTGCGGAAGCTTGCATTTTGGCGTGGCCTGCAAAAACTTAGCCCCATTTAACTGCTCCTCTCGACGCCGATGTTCCATTTAAGCCGGCAGTTGTACGAGTCAATAAAAAGCGTATTGTTCTCTACGGCATTATGAACTGTCGTGAAATCGAGCGAGAAAATACGTCCGGCTTTACAAAACAGGTTAGCATTACGATAATAAAACATTGCATTATCTGCGACGTACTATTATTATTTTATCTACACTATGTATCGATTATAACTTGAAATGGAAAAGGATTCATCTATTTTATCGATAACCTATCTCATACAATATTATCAAGAGTTATTGTTACATTTCATTTTTTGTTCATTTGCACAACTCTAAACGTACTAAATCGATTTTTAGAAATTCTATCAACAATAAAAAGCCACATTATTCGCCGCGAAATTAGAAAAAGGTAACAAATATTCGTATATTAAGATCATTACATCATTCGGTGCAAAAATTTAAGACGTCAAATGTCAAGACAGAGAAACAGTTTTTGTTTAAAGTACTCAATCAAAATATGTACGGGCAAAATCGATAATGATCTTAACGGATGTATAATCCGGTGACGTGTGTGAAACCGAAAAACACCGCTAGTTTTATAATAAAAAATCTCCATGTTGGTAAGTCGGAAAAAACAAAACGTATGAAGTCATTTAACATCTTCACAATGCTTGAACTGTCGATATGACTACGGAATAAGACGTACGTAAAAAAAAGGAATCTGAAGCCACTCGATCTTGAACACGAATTGTCAAATTAATCAGCTGTCATGGCGGTTGTCTCACCGCCATGTAAGGTTGGCAACCGTCATGTTATTTAAAGCGACGTACTGGATTTCGGGCCTGCCTTATATACTGTTGGAGAAATAAACTTGCAAAAGTACTATATTTTCATCAAAGAAATCTATAAAAAATCGAACCTTAGAAAAATACATATTTGCGTATTTTTGCATTTTTACTACATATTAATAGCTAAATTTGAAAAAATACTACACTCCAGTGAAGAAACGTTGGCAACCCTGCCGCTAAGTATAGTATTTCGGTATTGATGGTGCTTAATGAATATTATTTAGACCCACACAGGCGGCTACCAGTCTCCAACGTTGTGTCGATAACTATCTTTAATCATGAATCGATATAAATTAATTTTTTGCATCGCTTTCAAGATACGCTAACACTTCTAATGTATTCGAGATATTATATAATCTCCGATCATCGCACGGTTTATAGGCGATAGCTATTTTATAACATCGTATTACGCTTGCTATAATTGCGAAATTTTAGAACAGAATTGAGATTCTGACGCTCAGGTCTTGGGTACTTCATAGGACATTTGTATACAAGATTAATTCTCGAATAATGTGTTGTTGACTTATTTATTTCGCTTATAAATTTATTGAAATAGGTATTATTGTACTTCAAGACCTTACCATCCACGAGCAGTATGAAAACTAAACGATATATCGATATTGTTCTATGTTTAAAATTATTAAGTATGAGCATAAAGCGCTACTTCGTACTGTCAGTGTATATAAAGCTTAACCATTGCTTAGACTATCAAAAATATGACAAATATGGATTGATCAATTGAATCTACAGCGCGATTATGTATTCCCCAAAGTCACTATTTACAATTCGCTATTTATATAATCAAAACAGCCTCAAAGTTACAGCAGTTGGACGCTAGTATTAATTGGTTAAACATTATTGTTAGCAATTGACAAAGTACCAAGAAGAGCCTGCAAATTGTCTATTACAAAATTCAAAGCAAAACAATTGGTATGGAGTGAAAGATATCGACTGTATAATTTGGATGAATTTAATGAACTTCATTTTAATAACGAATATTTGTCCAAAGAAACAAAATAATCTTGATATAAATAAAAAAAAATCACGACTTTAGTAATAATTTGTACAAAGAGTCAGGGTAAAATATATTTTTGTACGCTTTAAGATGTCATTGCAAGGACAACAGATAGCGGAGATGCAATCAATACAGCTGAGCGTTTTCCCACAAGTTAAGTGCTTTTTGTACTCGATGACACCGTCTTATAAAATTAATATTAATAAAAAATCTTAGTATAGAAACGAATTATTTTTATCAAGGCAAATAAAGAAAATTGTAACGTCTATTTATACTATAAGAGTTATGTAAATATATCCTGTATTTATTTAAAAAAAAACAACTTATACTAATCGGTTTGAATGTTTGTTTGTGTCAGTTAGTATACGAAACAGCTGTCCCGGTTTTGACGGGATTCTCACTGGCTAATAATATAAGGTTATTTTTAATTAAGAAAAATAATTAGGGTACAAGAATATAAAGTTTTTTGTCATTTAAAATAATTTTTATAGTACAAAAAACACAGATAGTAACCTCGTAAATGTTTTTTTTTGTGGATCAGTCGCTTCCGTAATAAACTACACTTTTACAATTGAAATTAATTATAATGGAGGCAATAAAAATAAATTATTCCACTTAACTGTATTAATAACACTAAAAGGAACGCATTGATACGCAATCAGTCAATTAACACGAATAAAGAATGTGACCAATGAAATTACAAATTTTTTACACCTAAAAAGTAGTCAATTTCGAGACCTTGAGATCACGAGACGATAAAGGCTATTTATGGTCTTCGGAAAAGGCATGCAAAGTTCAAAATTAACATAATTATGACACCAATAAAATCAATGGAAGGATGTAAAACTCAGGCGTAAAAAAAGTAAATAATGTACAAGGACCACTTTATATCAACAATTTTTTTGGCACTAGACCGGTTCCGATTTTTAAATTAATCAAATCGATAATTTTAACAAATGTATAACTTTTGAGTTTTAATAAATAAATTTGCAAATACAGCGTGTTATTTTTAAGAAAATGCAATTTTTCATAATGTAGCCAAAAACAACTTCGATTATGTCAGTTCTCACTGACAAAAACTGCATCAAAACTGGCCCATTCGTGCAGGAGCTACGACGCCACAAACAATATTAACATCTCTGTTTCGCTGGGCGTTAAACGTTTCCATTTTTCAATTTATTTTAAGAATTCTTCGTAGTTACAGTAATGAAACACTGGTAAACTTGTTTATATTCAATTAATTATACGGTACAATCATAAATTCCAGCAACGGGTTAGGTTGTTATTAGGACATTACGTCATGCAATAAATAAACATCTTTATGTACTCCGAGAGAAGAGGCAAAACTCTTGAGGTTTACTTTATATGGAAGTAAGTCACTTAGCCAAGCTACATTTTTTACCGTTCACCGATACAGCCTTTATTCATATTTAAAACAATTTGTATACAAAGGACAATGCACCTATTATACCGATAGGCGGTTCTAGCGCGGGCGTTATGATTACACTTTGTAATTAGGGCCGTGGGCTGCACCCGAGCCTGCACTAAATCACAAGGGAGCGAACGTATATGATGTTCTAAACATGCAGATACAAAATACAATAGCTGTTTACGGCGTGTTATTGAATATTAAGCGCTATAAACGAGTCGTCACGGTGCGAAGAATATTATAATTCAACAGTTCAATTTATAGTAAAAAGCAAAAATTGATTTTCGATGTGTGTATTGTCGATTCATTAGCGATATCCTGAGATTCTACCCGTGTCGATTCAGAACCGATACACGATGACCATGGCGAAACAAAAGTATTTAAAAGTTACGCCTTATCAGATTTATCATCGGCCAGTGAAAATTTGCGAATCAAACAAACAGTCATCCAGACAAACCGTATTAACTGCTTTAGAGGGTTGGAATTCAGGCGAGAAACTTTGTATGAGCGTTATCGACTTGTTAGGATGAAGTTCACTTAATAGAAGACCCTTACTAAGAGTGGATCGTTAATCATAATTAAATACCTATTTAATTCTATTAAGAGCGTTCGGAATTTCTCAGACTAAAGCCAAGCTTTGATCACTAGACTTTACGATCAAAACAATTACGAACTCCGACAAAGTCTTGTCCGCTTGCTAATAAATATATATCACTAACTAATAACCGAGACTTGGTCATTGACGCCGGAGAAACGACACCCATGAAGTATTGAAATTGGCTTGTGTAAAAAAACAATCGCTTTCTTAATTAAACGCTTGCTACTGTAACTGCTAACAAGAGCGTAAACAAGATGGTGTTATTGTACGGAGCTGAGTGAAAGTCGGGTGAACACTAGATGGACTGAAGGTGATAAGCGCCGGCACGCTCTTCACATTGTTCGCCCCGATATGCAAGATAAGGCTTTCACCGTCTCTCGAGAGCTACCGTGAGAATGACTCGATGTCAACATTTGTTCAACAAGTTTCTTTTGTTTGCAATAATCTGCGAACGGCCAACTTTTACTTATACGCCTTGATGCGAACAAGAGGACATGATAAGACGCCTATTAAATTTCACATACTGATAATACGAAAGTACTTCCTATGTGCGTTACGATCTTACGCCTACATCTCTGAACCAATTGTGATGAATATATAGAGGTAGATAAACATTTGAAGGATGCGAAAATGGATATAAAAGTTTGTATGTGAAACTAAATATTACTCTATTAAGATGTAGGTTACTAAGATACAATACAGAACGTTTGGAGACTGCTCCGGAAAACGAAGACGGATGATAGTACAAATGACACATTTGATGAAGGGACGGAAAAACATTGATACTGACTAAAAAACTACACATCTTTAACACTTTTTATTAGCATTATTTACGCTCCATCTTGTAAATACAGCTAAATGAAACGATAGTTCCATAAAAAATACATTACTTTACTAAAAAAAAGAACCAATAATGAAGCATGATACAAAAACAGCTGGACTAACATGATGGAGCGAAATAACGCTAATAAAACGTTTTAAAAATATAATTTTTATTAAAGTCAGGATCCAATTTTATCCCCTCCCTTCATCGAAGGTGTCATTAGTACTATCATTTGCCTTCGATTTCGGGAGCAGTCCCCAAACATCCCTGTATATATATAACTATAACTAACTATCCACCGCGGTTTCACCACCATCGATTTTATCACACTAAATAAAATTCATGCATTTAGAAAACGTATTTCGAAATGGAGTCTATTATTTCAACCGTAGTCTAGCTATTGGCGTTTATCGGAGACGAATAAAGGCCTTAAATAAAGTAGCAAAGACCCAGAAACAGTCCTTATGCACCGGTACGAATTCGCAGACGCCAAATAATCAATTCCAATCTTGACAATCATTACATAACCCCTTTAGAGTCCACATAAACAGACGTCTCGAACCGTTGATGACGATCCGAGCGATTGCACAGAGCTAATCAATTCCACGCAAACAGTTCAGACCATTTGACTATAACAGAGCCAGACGCCGGGGAGCCGCTCGCAAACCGGTATCTCGTTGCATCACATACTATCGCAAAAAATCACGCCTTTACGCACCGGCAGGACTAAATTAACGTAACGGGATTATCCGACATCATAATTAAATAACATCATGATTGATGCGACCGTTTATACAATCACGATCGACTCTTTCGATGCTTATGTAAGCGGTTGAAAAAAACTGTAACACGTTAGAGATAGATCGTTGAGTTTTTATGTTTCCCTGTACTCACGACGATTACGAAGACATTCTATAATACTTATTACACATTTATTTAATTCTATATGTCTAATAATATTCTGTTTAATTTGAACTGATGTAACGGTTTGCTTCAATATTGGAATGGACAAATTTTAATCCTTAACATAAAAAGCTGATTTAATCAAAATTATATTAAAGAACATTTCCTTTATGTTGACCATCGTATACTGGATATCCGGTAACACCACGGGACTAACTAATTTTCAGAAGAATAACTAGTATTCATTTTTTGACAAGAAATGGTTTCTCATAAGAGCCTTTAAGTCGCAGACAGGGGATAAACCGAAGCTACAATTAATTACGTACTCTCGTATCGCTGTCTTCGAGTGTTTACAGTATAATAATACTTCTTAAACGTCTGTTATCGAATTAAAACAACACCACGAGAATAATTTTGAGATCCGTCTAAATAAGGAAAAGAGATAACGATTCTTTGTTAATATTTATTACTCCGAGAAAAGCACGTAACATTCAAATGAAACATTCATGCATATCAGAATACGGTCCGATTCGTCTTCACCAAATACAGAATATTTCAAAATCGTATAAAATCAAACAACTGAATAACGTATGTGTTTCAGAACGAAAATGTAATTCCGTCACGATTATCTTTCAAGACGTACGCGTATTGAAATCACAAAGTTTACATTTTCTTAAAGATACAGACGAGATTTTTTTAAGAATCAATCGGTTTTATAAAGTTGTTGAATATTTCTCGTTGAAAACAATACGATACTGAATACCAATGATCACTTTACATTTTTATTGTAAGGTCTACGACATTTTTATAGTCCAAGCAAATTCATTGCTATACAAATAATTATAGATAATTTTTTTTTACTATAACCAGTAGAGATAGCTCAATTGATGGTAGGTGGTAGGACTTTAATACCCACCTTGACGTAGGTGATACCGTCCTTTTGTAGATGCAAGGTGTGCTTGGTCAGATTACAGAGTACGGTCAACAAAATGCATGTTAATCACGTACTAAAAATTTTGATAATTTTACATTTTAATTCTGAAATAGGTTAGTCATATCTTTTAATATACTAAATACAAAACAAACTTCCGAAAAAATAATTCTCAAAGCGGTTGGTGGACAAAGCAAGATCAAGAAACTATCCTCTAGACGAATTATTAATTAATTAATGATAAAATTCATATATAAAAGCTGAGTTGTATATTACTGCACTTGACTAGATAACATCGAGTTAAATTTTAATAGGAAACTTGTTACACCTTAAGGGAATAAAACTATCAGCAAACAGACGGACTCTTACACATACTTAGCAGCGTCATTATGAAAATACAACTATTGACATATAGACGTTAATTTATAGAGGAATTACCAGGTCAATGATCGTAGAGTGTTAATTTATTAAGCCTCGAACGTCTGAGTCGATCATTTAAGAACATTATGCGATTATGTTAACCGCCATTGTAGTCACAAAACAGATTAATGAATCTATTTAAATACAATGCTTCTTTTCATTTAAAAGTCGCAGGTAGTATTTTGTAAGTTATTTTTTTTAATACGAATATAGTGTTCAGTACAAAGACCTCGCTCGATGATCTTATCGTGGCAAGAGTCGTCGACACTGCATAGAAGTGGTTTTCGCAAAAGAAATGAGCGTGATGTAAGCCTACAATCATTTTACATAACAACTAACGTGACACAATAACCACTGTTGTAAACGCTTTGTGGCATAAAAGAACCGATGAGAGTCTTGCAGCGCTCAGAAAAATATAAAGACGAGTGACTCTACTTTTAATCACTTTAGCTTAGAATATTCTCGAGCATAATTTCCTACATTATATACATGACAGATTATTACTTGGCACGTGTTAAGAGTAGAGACACGAAAGAGCTGTAGACCAGTGAAACTGTTTGAAAATATAATCTATCCTACCGTTACCGGAAAATCGAAAGGAAGTACGTCTTGCGTCACCGTAACTTAGCGCGGAAAGGTGAAAAGGTGAAGAAAATTGATCGAGGATGAATAACTGTTAGTAATTAATATAAAACGATTTAGTTTCTGTAACAATTAAGTAAACACATTATAGGTTAGTTTGTAATATGGGTCGTAGTATTTGTATTCTTCGCGACTGACAGCACTGACCTTAATTGAAACCCGATTAACATGCTAATGGAAGCATAATTGTGTTTACCTACGGGTCACATTAGAAGAATACACGTCGATATACACCGGAGCGTGTATAAAGCGTTAAGCGTGAAATGTGAAGCTTCGGAAGGGCAATTAAGTCCAACGGAATGCGGTAAATACGAAAATCGTCACGAACGCACGACGCGAGTTTATTTCCGAGAAGACAAATTAGCTATCGTAATCGCGATCGCACAGTTCATGACGAATATCTGCGCTGACAGAGTGCGCCTACCGTCTCGAGTATTCCGCTTAGCATGACGTCGGTAGGCACGTCGGTTTCATACTCGTAATTACGTTCAAATATGCATTAGTCGACGAAGCTTGCTATAGTCACGAACTTTTATTGTAATTACTTTAGGTGACGTCACGACGACATTAGTTTGGCTCCTCGCTCCGCTGCGCGCAGCAGGGGGCCCAGACTTCATTTTTAACAAGAGTGACAAGCAACTGTGGTGTCACATAACTATATTATATGTCCGTATTAAAAACGTAACCATTCGAATGTTGCCAAGTCACTCTCTCACTCTCACACCGACTTCAATTGAAATAATACATTATTCTATTTCTAATGGCAAATACAAAATTTTTTATACATCTATAATTACGAGATTTAATTTTTTATACGCTCAAGAGTACACCATTCAATGAGTCAAGGTAAATATTGTATAATGTTTTTATTTTAATTTTCATATGATCATGGCGATGTCGTAATTTTTTGCCCAGAAATGGTAATACCAACAACGGTCGGCGATGTACGAAGTTTACATAATGCTATTATGATCATTGCTTTGGACACACGTTGTTCTTACAGTCGTCGGTTCACGGCCAAGGCCACACATCATCGACATGTGCGACTGATCGAGAGATCGTATCCACGTGACCCGGAGAAGGTTCTTAGCATTAGGTATGTGCATAAAAGTGTTTTACAATCTTCGCTTAATAGAATTTGAAAGGATTTCAGGAATCGATTCACTTGTAGAGATACAAGGAACAATCAAAGCGAGTGATAGTCGTCATAAATCAAGACTGGACACAATTGTTCTTAATGGAATCTTGCTTGACAAATCGACTTCGTTTGCGAGTGAGAAATGCGATGTCGGGAGGCTTTTTTGAAATCTTAAAAAATCTAATACTGCCTATATTTCGTTGCTTATACAGGATGTTTGGGGACTGCTCCCGAATACGAAGACGGGTGATAGTACTAATGCCACCTTTGATGAAGGGATGGAAAAAATCGATCCCGATCCCTGACTAAAAAAGGACATATTTTTAACACTTTTCGTTAGCATTATTTACGCTCCATCTTGTAAGTACAGCTAAATGAACGATAGTTTCATAAAAAAAAACCAGCAATGAAGCAAGATAACAAAAACAGCTGGACTAACATGATGGAGGGAAATAACGCTAATGAAACGTTTTAAAAATATGTTTCTTTTAGTCAGGTCGAATTTTATTCCGTACCTTCATCAAAGGTGGCATTAGTACTATCACCCGTCTTCGTTTTCGGGAGCAGTCCCCAAAAAAACCGTATTAATAATAAAAATTGTATAAATAAGATCTTTATATAATTCGGGCTTCAATAATATCATCTCTAACCAATAATCGTAGGATGAATTCAGAATTTAATATCTACATTAAATGTTATACGTTTATGGCGTGCACTGTGAAATATTTCAATTTGCTTACTAAGGAGTGGCCGGACTCGGGCACGGTTTATGTTTAGATAATATCTGGCTGACTGATAGCTGTTCTCATATTCCCATCACGCTCTTATTCTCAGCTAGTGCATCGTACATCGTAATGTGCATCGTGCGTGTGGCTTGTCTTACGCGAAGGTATCGCCCTACATCACGACCTTGGCTAAGGTTAACAAACCTGCCGTTGTTTATTGACAAACGTCTATAAACTTGTGTTTGGTCCGATCACCATTTTAGAATTCAATATACAATACTACTAAAAATTTTCCACTTCAGATTTCTGACAAAATAATATGTTTAGGTCTGGTAGACATTTTTAAAGATAAATTCCAGATTACAATAATTAGGATTTTATTTAAAATTAAGAATGATTGATGCATAATAAAGATATCTTACGTGTAATTTGTAGGTGCAAACAGAAAATTGGAACATGGCGTTCCTCCCACGTGTTTTCTCCTATCTCAGCAACGTGTCTATGACCCTCGGTAAAATTCATAAGCGAACTACATGTAAACAGAACAATCTTCCATCGGACGACGCAAATGGTTAGAGTGGCTTGCGCAGGCATGGCCGCGACGAAAATGGCTTCATGTCCTACAATCCACGCATGTTATCTGCTCAAGTCCTATTGAGAGTTTAATAAGGCACGTTCTCATTTTTAAACAGATGGAAGAAACATGTTTAGCTCGGTTATGATAATATTCTACGTTAAATAACAATACCTACGGCATAAGAATCGTTGTAGGCTGTGTACACTTCACGATTTACTTGATGATAAGATAGAACGACAAGTTAATATTGGTATCTTTTCTTAACTGTTATTAACTCAGTGATTATTATTTCAACGGTAACCCAATTTTCGCGATATGCAAATTCATTTGGACGTTCTATTAAACACTTCGCTTGAAAATTATAATTCGTACATTCCTATGGGCACATTTTCCAAACAAACCATTAGCTGGCGGTAACATCGGGTCCAAAAACGTTTATCCTTAATTTGCCTCGTCCGACGCATTACAGATAGCGTCCTGACTAATGCTGACGCGTACCCCTACGACAAACAAGGCAATTGCGCCGCGTAGATTCATATCACGCACGCAATGCTCAGTACCGACTCCGTGCTCACCTGACTCTAAATATTCAATGTTCGAAGGGCCAATTTCATAAACAACGTGAATTATTGCAGTGCTTATCTCTCCAACTGCTTTGTTTAACTTTAGTGGACAGGTTCCGCTTGCAAATTTAAAGTCATCGATGTTTCTTCGAACGTTAGTTTACGACTTTCGCTATTTGAACTTCGGAATGAGCTTGAAGTAAAAATAATTCAAGAAACAAAGTTTATATTTTGACATTCAATATAACACAAGAATCGGTAATGTATTTTAAGTTTTTATTGTCAATGAAATAGTTCATCGGGAAATAAAACATTGTGACTATAGTGTAATGCACTTAAAAAGTAGGTTTATATTTTTACGATTAAACTTAAAGAAACGCCGTAAATGGTTACGACGGGGAGTCGGGTCAAAGATGCAGACAGAACTGCGGGAGGTATCTAATTCTTATAAAAACAGTGGGTCAAATCAAACAACGAATCGGTGTTACCCGTCGAATCAGACCGCAACTAAAGAAGTGATTCTCTAAGGCCAAATCACTGAGGTAGACTCAATAATGCTCTTTTTTAAATATTAAGATTGAGATTGGAGACTACATAGTTACTACTCTGAACTATTATAATATTATAATACACCATTTCATAATAACCTTTGACATATACTTATGTTTTGGACATCGTTGTTTCCTATAGCAATAACAACTTATTGATTACTAGATAACCCGGCCACGCGTTACTGTGGCTAAGGTTTTTGTCATATCAAATTATAATAAGTAAGCATTATTATTATTATTGAAACGTATATGCTTTTAACACAGTGCCATCTAATGAATACCTACTCATTTTAATCAACAGATATTGTCATCTGTTAAATCGCTTGGAGATAAAAGATAATTTTGACTCTCAAATATACAAATAATTCAAAATAAAATAATATTGCGACTGCAAATTGATAAATAAACTATCCCGTCTCTTAAGTTGGAGCATAGCATTCATTTTAAAGAACAGAACGTTAAAGTCGGTTCAGTACTGTCGGAGTTCATTCCGGACAAACGTGACACGTAATTTATATATATTAAGATAATGTAAAGATCACGTAACTCTTTTTTAGAAATGTAATCAATAGATAAAATTGATTCAAAGAGAAAATGATTACCGCTCACTTTTACTTTGGTAAAGCCCATGGCTACTGAATTGATTTCCGGCAGAATTGAATAGTTCACTATAATCACATTAAGTATAGTCTTTAATAGAAAGTGAAATGATCGAATCGAATTGGACTTAGAATTACTTATTGGATTAGCGAAAATAGTGAAATCGCCTTCAATATAGTTAGTAGGTCAAAACAGACTATTTATTGGTACGCTTTCCGGAGCATAAGGACTTTGAATAAAACATGAACAATTTCCAATACACGCGGTTCGAAATAACAATTAAAAATGCGTTTTTAATGTAGCTAAAGTTATTCAAATTTTTAATGACATTCCACCATGGTTTTGCATTATTCTATAAATTTTTAGGATCATAATATTTGAGGTAACCGATCGTTCACATAGCGATTACGGACACTCGAGTGTTGGCAAAATGGACCACGTAATCAACTCTGATGCGACCATTAGGCTCATGAATTCGTTTACTTTCCTGCACCCCGGTCACGACGACTGGATCACGTCCACCGTTGCTCAATATCTGCGTATCCAACTCGAGCCACCGTTCACTTTGCTGAGGTCTTGGGAAAGTTTGCCTCTTCCTCATACGTAACGATTACTTTGAGTATTGCAACAAGAGCTTTATAAACTATTATTAATTCTTTTATTCACTTAAAGTATTCGGTTCTTAAAGAAGAATCAAAGCAATAGACAAGACACCAAATTGTGTAACTTGCAGTTTATTTCATATCTGAAAAATTCCACAGGGTATTTGGGGACTGCTCTCGAAAACGAAGACAGGTTCGATACTGACTAAAACAAAACATATTTTTGAAACGTTTCGTTAGCGTTATTTCGCTCCATCATGTTAGTCCAGCTGTTTTTGTTATCATGCTTCATTGCTCGTTCTTTTTTTTTTTTAGTAAAATAAGGTATTTTTTATGAAAATATCGTTTCATTTAGCTGTACTTACAAGATGGAGCGTAAATAGTGCTAATAAAAGTGTTAAAAATATGTCTTTTTTTAGTCAATATCGATGTTTTTCCGTCCCTTCATCAAGTGTCATTAGTATTATCACCCATCTTCGTTTTCGGGAGCAGTACCCAAGCAACTAGTATAGATAGCATCTACAATTTTCAATAATAAATAACGAATTTCAATCCGACTCAGTTTATGTTATTCCTATATCTCGAGTGCCTTAAAGTTTTATTTCACTTCGTCGTTTAAAGCGATCGTATGGAGTTTATGTGTTTCTGAAAGTCTTAATAAAATCAGTCTCGGAAATTTAACGACGAGTTGCAGACGGTACGATGCCACTCCGGTACATTTTCGTGAAAAATGTATCAATGCCAAATGCGGGGTAAGGTTTACTGCCTTATCGTATTTTATATTACATATAAAACCACAACTAATACAAAATTTATTTAATTGCAATATTCTCGTTTAAAAAAAAAAACTTTACGGCAAACTATTGTATTACAATGAACGGTAAGTACAACGATGTCACTGACCGATAGTCGTGATTTTTGAAGATTATTTTTCAAAGGGTACAAAAACACAAGCTCCTAATGTATCCTAATGTATTTTCCTTGCGTGACAGTGAAGATTGATGGTTAGCTAGGGAAAGTGAGTATCGTGACACGAATGTTAAGCTCGAACAACTTCGAGGTCAAATGAAGTCTTTTTGATAGTGACGCGTTTTAAATACGCTAACTTTAAAACAATCAGCAAAGTAACACTTTACTAAAACAGAAAGTCTGAAACCACAAACTTTTAAGTTAACTTATAGCGACTCAATCCATCTTTGTACGAACGCAATTAATTTCCTATTAAGAAAATCACAATTTTGTGTGTACTGTTGATCTCGTCATAACAAAAATGTTATTTAGATTTTAATTATTTTGTATATAAATACATACAAACTTTTCGTCAAAAAACATAGTGAAGACCGTATCGAAATCTGTTGTGTACAGAAAGACTAGAATTGCAACTTAATATCCGGTTAGTCGGAAAGGCCACTAGGGCCAACAACCCTTGTTTTTTCGATATAAAGACCACTTGTATTTTTTACATATATACTTTTAGTGTATTTATATAAATAGTTTCATATACTATCATGAATATTTTAACTTGATGAGTTTATCACTAAATCTACACTAATATTAAAAAGCTGAAGTATTTGTTTGAACGCGCTAATCTCAGGAACCACTGGTCCGATTTGAAAATTCTTTCAGTGTTGGATAGTACATTTACCAAGGAAGGCTAAGCAATTTAACCTAAGTTGTAAAAATCAAAATGAACGCAAGCGAACCCGCTGGCAAAAGCTAGTAAAAAAAAAACCAAGTGAATGTTATTGAGTTTTGAATTTACAAACACGAGTTCAACTAATTGTATGAACTTAGAGAACTCATGTACCAGCGAACCATAAATAAGCGATCATTAGTTATTCGCGCATCGCAGTGTCAACGTTGAGAATTTATTGTCTATGAGATGTTGACCTTTATATACAGAAATGTTTGCATACTAAAATATTTTTCATACATTCAAAATTATTTTCTTTTGTTATTTACAAGATTTTTCTACAGTCTTATAATTATTGAATATTGGAAGAAAGCAAGTCATTCTATGTTTCCTCACAATGTTTTCTCCTCTTCCACAAATTCCTTAATTCCCTTGTTGAGAAAAAAATACCTATAACGATATCTTACATTAAACCTCAATAGTTCCAAACGAAGTTTGACATTTTAAAAATACTGGCACTGTAGACGATATTTCGCAGAATTTTATTTTTCGTAATATTTTTCATAGATCGCAATAAAACTCGATAGAATATTCAAGCAATAAAATGTGACCGTGAACCGAGTCGCACTTAAACTTTCGGCTCCAGAATTATCGCATCACACTATCATGCGATGGTTAAACTCATCGGGTTGAACGAACCGGTGTTATCTCCACTCACAGAAACTATATTAAATGAGTGACATCATTATTGTGACAGCGCCACGCTCGCCTCGTTTCGCTTTGATGAGACGTTTTGATTTAAACGTATCTAATTCCGTAGACAAACATCGCGACGCCTTCTTGAGTCTCGGGTACGATACATAACGAACAAACATGTTTAGTTCGCTATATATAGCCAAGCGAAAAACTTTATATTTTACTTACAACCGGAAAAATAATTATGACGTGTTGTCTGTCACATTCTTGTTCCGGCATTGTTAGGACTGTTTATGTCTGAAAGCTAATATAAATAATAATATTTTATCGTTTCGTGGAAGAAGTTGCTTAAAATACTTAATTATATACATCAATGAAAATCTGACAAGAGTAGATTTTTATAAAATGTTAAAAATGACTCTAACATAGAAATTAATGTTCTCTTTTAGTAATTATTCATAAATCACACATAATAATATATAATCTGTAATTCATAAACCGCGTTGTTACGTCAGAAAAATAATATCGTTATAAAATTTCATTGTAGTTCATTTGAATTAATAGATGCTTTATTCAACCATACCACCGTTCATAGATGGAAAAGTCGTGAAGTGCTGTGCGCGTTTCGATTTCAGTCTATGAGTTTCCGAATACTCGAAATTAAAATAAGTAAGGCCGGCAGCAGAACGTCACTAAAAATGCCAAACGATGTAATGTCGCTAAGGCCTTAACGTTAGCAACGCGTCTTCTAGATCTACTGATGTTGAAGGTGTCGATGGGCGACAGAACTCGCTTTATTTAATTGAACTGTATGCTCGTTTGCCTTCCTATAGCATAAAAAATATAAATGATTATGAATTGCGTTTCAATCGATATTTAGGCATTGCTGGTTCTAACACGTATAGTTGATAAAATAAAGCAATCCCAATCTCAATTGCAAAAAAATATTCCATAACCGAAGACAAGTACGAATAATTCAAATTCAGGATAAATTTATCCGTCCAACAAAAACGTGTTTTATACCTCTCGACACGTTTTTGAGCCAATCGTCAATTTCCGAGTAATACGCATGTTTGTAACTTTTTTCAACGAGACTAGGCCTTGGCTAAAACGTGACACTGTTCGCGGAAGGCACACGAACGCACTGCGGACTAAATTGGAGAGATTTTTTTTGCAATTTAATATCTAATATATAAAATTCTCGTGTCACGGGGTGCGTAATCGAACTCCTCCGAAACGGCTCGACCGAACCTTATG
>JAOSYY010000014.1:3736507-3750099 GCA_025727935.1 Hebomoia glaucippe | reverse complement strand
GTGGCTAAGGTTTCTGTTATATTAAATTGTAATTAGTAAGCATTATTATTATCATTGAAACGTTTGTGCTTTTAACACAGTGCCATCAATTCAATACCTACTCAATTTAGTCAACCGATATTGTCATCTGTTAGAATCGTTTGATGCTAAAAGATAATTTTGACTCTCAAATATACAAATAAAATATTATTTCGATTATAAATGGATAAATAAAGTATTATATCTTTTAAGTTGGAGTATAGCACTCATTTTAAAGAAAAAAAACGTTAAAATCGGTTCAGTAGTTTCGGAGTTCATCCCGGATAAACAACGTGACACGTAATTTATATATAATTAGAGAATATTTTAATATTGAAAATAGAGACTAAGATTTTATTTCTTTGTATAGATCTATAATAATCTTAGCGTGTTGTAATGAGTTTCCATGTAATATAGTATGTTTCATTTTTCTCTCATATATTTAATTTCTCAATTAGGTTTTTATAAAATAAATAATAGAAATACAAACATAAAAATAGTATAAAAAACCTAAACTGGAAAACCACCAGCAGCGTAGCTTGGCCCAAGCTACCGACGATTAGGGCCGCAGAGAAGGAAACTTTCTGACAATACGTGCTGTGTCCAGGAGTACTGCCTTTTGCATCTGCCCCTTGATTCAACTATCTAGCGAGAGACTTTTTAGATGTTGGTCAAGACTTCGCTATGAGACTGTTCACTAACTACTATAGGCACAATGAACGTCGAATCCACACCCCACAAAGCGGTTATCTCGTGAGCCAAGTCCAAGTATTTGCTAAGTTTGTCCTTCTGGGCCTTCACGAGATCCTCGTCATGCGGGATGGTGATTTGATATACTATTATTAATCATTTTAATAAAATCAACTGTTTATAAAACACAATATCGTTAATTATATTTAAGTTTCCGTAACGTATTTACCTCTCACCATTATCATTTTGTCTATTACTGTCTACTATCTTGAAATAGGTTTCACATTTTTTTCCCGAAACGTCGGGTTCACAGACCCCATTTACCACGCGGCGACTGAACTAGTCTAAGATATCTTTTCTATACGGCTTGTCCCTGGGGAGTGGCCCGTTCCGATTTTTTTCCATCCTTTCAAATGCCTCGAGTTCGTGACACCGACATTATACATCCAACTTTTTACGTAATGTTACATTCTACGTTATGTAGGCAAGGACTTCTTAGAAGTAGGTTTTGTTCGTCGTTTCCTTAGCACGGTCTACAGTCAGGTGTCAACGCGTAAAATATTTTATCGATACATAAATAATTCCAAATCCTGTTTACTATCATTTTAATTAGCATTTACATCAGTTCCATATATACATATATATATTTTTTTTAATCTATATCTATATAATAAATCAATTTAATGTGTTTATTTGTGATGTCGAAATAACAGATTTTCTTCTATTCAGTAGATTATTATCTGTCAGTATTCTGGCTAATCTTCGCATACTCTAAATTTATTCTGTCAGTTATAGTGACAAATATTTGAATTTGTTAGGGTTTGGTTCAAACATAATTTATAAAAAACAATAATACGACTCAAAGCTGGTTTTTCATAAAATAATCACACTTT
The DNA here is from genome assembly GCA_025727935.1 of Hebomoia glaucippe. NCBI lineage: Eukaryota > Metazoa > Arthropoda > Insecta > Lepidoptera > Pieridae > Hebomoia > Hebomoia glaucippe. Next base: position 3,748,498 of record JAOSYY010000014.1, on the reverse strand, counting down.
CGCATATAAAATTCTAGTTGGGAATGCTAGTGTCGGTTTGTTTATTGTGTCTTCAATCGTCTCGGATCTCGTACGACAATCGACGCGTGTGAACTGCGACACGGCAGTGAATCGCATGACTGATCTAATAGACAAAGAATCACTGTGCACAACTTGATATAACTCGATGCTAAGCCAATGAACTTATTTTATTGAAATATGACACGCCATTCTAACGGTATTTGATATTAAACGTTATTTTACGATTAGAATTAGTAAAATTAATAACCGTTTACAAATAATCTGTTTTTTAAACACTCAAGTAAGCTTAATTGTCTCTTGTGGGACTTGAAACGTAGTTTTATCTTTTTAATAACTTGACGTTTGTAGCTATTTAGCAAAATCTTTTAAAATAATTACCATCTTTTGTTTTTGAAAAACTAAAAAATGTCATTCTAAATCGATGAGATTTCAGTTCTGTTTTTAAGCGACTTCTCTCATATTTTTAACTAGACTTGTCTTTCCTTTAGAGATTAAAGTGATTACGATTCGACCATTTTTTTTTGTTATTTCCGAATTCGACACATACAAGCCTTTTTCCTGTAGGGGAATTCGTCATGATGGTACGTAAAAATATATCAGGATTAAGAAAAAAAAATTGATTCCCGTCTCTCGGGCTACTTCAGTTAACATTCACAGAGCGAATTGCATCGAGCCGATAACATGAGCCGCTCACCGCCGGGCGCGGCGTGCGCAAAACGCTCTCTATCAAACGAGATCGTACATAATTGAGACACGTTATTTATTTCATGATTCATCGTGGGAAACAACAATAGCGAATTTAATTTACTTAAACACTGCATATAACAATAATCAAACGGATAAACGATATTTTTTTTAAGCGATAGCAAGGCAAAGACACCTCCAAGATCTAGAAGACGCGTTGCCAACCTTAAGGCCTTATTTATAGTTATTCTGAGTATTCGAAAATTCATAGACTGAAATCAAAACATCACTTCACGACTTTTCCATCTATAAATATCTTTTATATGTCTGTGTTAAAAACACATCTAATGTAAAAATTGGAAAAAATAATTGGAATACAAAGTTTTAATTATGTTGATTGTCAATTATTGTTTATTAACTCACAAAAGTAGCAGATCAATTTTTTTATCAGTTTAGATAACGGAATAAATCGCGAAAACGATATAAATTAAGTGGCTTTTAAATCATTGCATAAAGATTGTGCATACGACTGTATCATACGTATTTTTATAGCAAATATAAAACGTTGATATTATTACTCTGGTATTTAACGAAAATAAGACAAGGCCTGCTTTCGTAATTTTGTTTTAATGATCAAACAACAATGCCACATTATAGCAACCTTAACATTTTAAAACATACCGAATTACATACATTATAATATTCTAATTTTATTGAATATTTAACTGCTAACCGTATCAACCTTGCCGCAGGCAAAATAATAAACAAGACATTAGACAGCAAATTAATGAATCTTAAAATTATTATTTGCCATCAGTAGTCCAAACACTTTGTAGTCGAACCTCGGTGTTAAATTTATGTTAACAATGACATGTTAATGAAATTAAATGATTCACGACACTTTTTCATCTGTTATGACTGCCAGAACATGAAATCTCGTATTCAAGAAGACAAAGTCAAGGTTCGATCTATACTTGAGAATTATAGTAAATGTCTAAATTTATATGTTTTTTTATGTGATAGGAAGGTAAACAGTTCACTTATACTAAGAGATTTCTGTCACCTATGGACACCTCCAAGATCGGAAGATCTAGAAAACGCGTTGCCAACTTTAAAGCCTTAGCCATATTACATCATTTTGCATTTTTCGAACCCTCTACTGCCGGCCTTACTTGTTTTTATTTCGAGTATTCGGAAATTCATAGACTGAAATCGAACGCGCACAGCACTTCACGAATTTTCCATCTATGAACGGTGGTTATAAGTTAATTTATATTACTTTATTGACTGAAATTCCAAGTACTACAGAATAAGCTATCTTTATATCAAGATCAACAATACGAAATCCACAAATCACGCTCGAAGGAATTTCCGAACGACGCCAAAACCTGACGATTAACGAAGTACAATTCGAATTAAATTTACTGCCGGAGATTCCTATTCCTGCAGAGATCAGTGCAAATAAGTTTGAACTTAATGTGAAAACCCTATAACACAGAACCGTTTATCATATTTACACACAACTATTTAACCTTGCCATTCTGCATCGCGGCAGTTTAGATTTGCCCGAAGCGGACAACAAATCAAAAGTAATGAGGAAGAGCCCTGTCAACGAACGATATATAAGCTGACGGGAGTTAGGCAGTCGTGGTATTTATTAAACATTGTCTAGATTGTAATAAAATGAGAAACGATAAAGAGGCTATTCACTAAAATCGAAAGTTAGGAAGCAAAAAATATCCCAAGAGATATTGTTACCAAGATGAATTAAACTAATTCATTTATCGTAGAGGGGTTAAGCGTATATGAATCGGTCGATGTTTCCAAAGCGCGAGGTTCGCTACGGACTTTTAAGAAGCAAATAATTATCAGACAGGAAAGTGACATTGAACAATTTTTTTTCTACAAACGACTTCCGTACAACCACTCACCTCCATCGTGTAAATGTAGAATGTATTTCTTTTTAGTTAGTGCCTCGTTTACATTTAACGGTTGTTTGTATGGTTGTAGCGTAGTTAACCTTATCACCGGCCGGCGTATACCAACGCCCGATAAGCATTCACTGATTGGCTTCAAGCGTTGAAGTGGAAAGAGGGAATTAACTTTAACTGAAAACATTGAGTCCAGAACAAAATATTATCATTTCCGATAGCCGGAATAAATAATACTGAAATTATAGATGCCGAGAACATTATTGTAATGAAAGTGAAAGAGCATAATCTAAAAATACCGGGAACTAATCTAGTAGGGGCACGAAGCGGTGTGAGGGTCCTTAAGGGAATAAAAAATAATCATCGGAATGGGTCGCTAACGACTAACTCGGTAACCAGTTAAAAGTGAACTCGTGATCCTTCGCTATCATAGCCCACATTAGATCCCCAGTTCAAACAAATAAAGATGAGAATATAACTTTTCGTAGAACCTTTAAAACCGGTTGCAATCATTTATTAAAACAATTGAATATGGCCACATCCATATGTAAATATTTCGTTATATATAGGTACATAATTTTAAAAAAGCATTCTAATATCTTATAAAATCACGCGTCACAATGTTAGTTACTATACTCCTCTGAAACGGATTAACCGATATTTATGAAATTTTACATAGGTATTCAGTAGTTCTGAGAATCGGTTACTATCTATTTTTCATCCCACTAAATGTTAAGGGTGGTCCACCCCTAAATATTTTATCTTATTTTTTAGACAACATATTTTGTTTCCATTTTTTTATGATACAGCATATAAAAATATATACCACCCCAAATTTTCATCTTTAAATTTCAAATATTTATGTGGCAAAACGCCGTTTGCTAGATCGGCTCGTATTTTATAGATTTTTGTTCCTATTTATAACAACTATCACTCCAATACAGCAGTTCAATAGAACATTTACAGAACTGTTGTCCAAAAATGACATTCATAAAAGCTAAAACTGACCTTTGACGGGATATTAACTTACTAGCTTCTGCCAGCGGCTTCACTTGCGTTCATATCAATTCTGTCATCCACATCTAGCTATAATATTATTTTTGGTTAAGTCTCAACCTATATCTCCTATAGGTATTTGATATATATTCCTGTTTTAAATATAACATAGCCTATAGCCTTCCTATAAATGCAATATCCAACACTGAAAGAATTTTTCAAATCGGACCAGCAGTTACTGAGATTAGCTCGTTCAAACAAACAAACACTTCACTTTGTAATATTAGTATAGATTGCTATACACCATCGAATAGCTAATAGAGTTTAACGAGAGCTTGTTTTTAGTGATTTTTATAAATAAGGCTGTTTATTTTTAACAGATTATTAGAAATGTTATTTACAAAGCACAAATTGCTCTCCTTCTTCTAAATGTATTCATACCATTTACCGACAACAAATGTGGAGCCTATTTCAACAGTGAATTTTCGTAAATGCATAATGCAAACCGGCTAGGGAGGCCTTGTCGCGTCAAAAGTCAAAACTTCTCAGAACTGTTATTGTTACTAGGCCCGTCTAGACTATTGTGGTGTCCACCATTGAATTTTAAATGATGAAACATAAAATTCCAGAATTTTTTTCGTAACCATAAACCTATATAGGTATTTTAATGGAAGTATACGAAGCATTTCATAAATATAACAGACGCATCTCTACAAATTACACTGATTAATTGTGTAGTTAAACTGTACTACTTACATAATATTCGCATTAAATCAAGATTAAGTGTTGGCTAAGCCAAGGTCGCAAATGTTTAAACAAAAGAAAAACCACAAAATTTATAGATCCGACAGCTGATATTATTTTTGCTCAGATTATGACGAGGTCGTAACATCTAAATGGCTACCTTAACATGAATTTTCATCCATAATTCAATCACGTATTCTAGGGTACTTTATGTCGATTTTTACACCTTGGGTTACATTATTGTACTTTTAGTTAGGATCCCTATTTTTTTAAAATATAATATAGCCTATGTTCACCGGAGATAATGTACCTTCCTAACCGTGCAAGAATTTTCAAATTGGTCCAGTTGATTCTTAGCATATTCAATGCAAAAATACAAACAAAAATCATTCATATCTTCCCTCTTTATAATATTAGTGTAAATTAATACGTGAAGGGAAAATTTCAGAAAGCTTCTTGAGAACTTTGACGGTTTGCGTGAGCCACGTAAGTGACTTAGTCATAATAAAATGGTTCGAATCCCGGTCGGAATACAGGCATTTCGAGTATTAAATGTGGTGGGAGAAACTCTTAATAATTTATAAGTTCCGTCCGGCTCACGTATCGCCGTTCATAGATGGAAAAGTCGTGAAGTGTCATACGCGTTTCGATTTCAGTCTATGAATTTCCGAATACACGAAATAAAAAAATAAGGTCTTAAGGTTGGCAACGCGTCTTCTAGATCTACTGATCTTCGAGGTGCCCATGGGCGACAGAAATCGCTTAATATAAGATTTGACTTTCAATCGCATAAATAAAACTCTTGCATAAAATCAACGCACACGATATTTCGAGGCGCTGCTACTAGTTCAATGGATACCAGATATCTATGCAAAGAAAAAACAAATAAATCACCAGAAGTCTCGACAGAACTTGGCTCATTCATGTTTCACATTACTAGTGACGTCGAATCGTTCAGTATAAACCGATATTTTCTGGCTCTCTCCCAGTTGCATTGATACGAGCGGTTTTTTGGCCTTGACTCGGGACGTAAATGGTGAAGTTGTGTTCAGAGGACCGAGGGCGAGGTTGAATACATCGATACTATAATTGCCAGTTTTCCATATCTGTAACGATCAGTCGAGCCGACTTTATTATTTGGACATAGAAAACTAAAATTACCATTCTATGTATACAACTTAATGTACCACTAACTTGTTTTAATAGTATTATGTTTGAAATATGAAAATGGATATTAGGTAGATTATCCTTCTCATAAGGCAGATGTCGCACGTATAAGTCGGCTTGTCTATAAAAAGGGAATGTGATCGATCTTGAAGATACGTGACCCATTTCGGGAGAACGTATCAATTCCGACTAGCTCTGACTCACGTTGGCAATGTGTTTGTATGGAAATAGCATTACTGTCTACACTGTTGAATGCCACTTGAATAAATTGACTAATGTCGCATTAATCCGATTTTACACCATAAAACTACACACTTACTAATCAACTTTGTTAAGTTTTTCTTTTAATGGTTTTCTTTATTCCTTTTAAATGTTGAACTTTCAACCCAACGTACATCTAATTAACTCTAAAACACGAGCTCATTTTATATAACATCAAACAGACCTTGTTCTCTACATACACGTAACGAGTTCAGATCCAAGAAATGTTTATCGTGACGACGCCCACGCCCGATACCATCGCCCAACAGCAATACAACGCCCGTTGAAAATTAGACCTTTTCGACCACGCTCCTGATGTATTACGACAAGTTCTATCTGACTTATCTCAATCATAAGCCCATTCTTGTAGCAAACAAGATAGCGTAATCAAAAGCAACAATAAAATATTCAATACATTAAGCTGAGTACATGGACCGGAGCCGAAGTTCACGGTCACAATGAATAATTGATGTGACAATATGAAGCGTCCGAACTAATATTACAATAATATTATTTCGTAATATTCGACGCCCCAAAAGCACTCCAATTTGTTGGGAAGTCATTTGGTAACAGTATCGTTTTAATGGTATAATTTGTCGTCATTATATCACGATGAAGACTCAAGGGCGGAGTTTAGAAAGGTCATCGATCATAGGAATATCAGTCGGGGCGAATAAACAGTGTGTAGTCCATTACTCAGAGGCCGCCTTGTCGATTATAAAGTGCGCTTTGTATTACTTCGATGACGCATACAAACGGTATCGATAGTAATAAGGAAGTCCAATGAGGTTTGAGAATATAAAACCTTTAAAGACTTGCAAGTATATTTTAGTGACAAATAACGACCGATGAGCAAAAGGCTCTCAAGAATTCGTCAACCGAGCCCACGTCTTATACTATCACTAAAAACATTGAAAATACAGATTGGATCCAAAACGCGCATTCCTATACTTAACTACCCACACGTATGAAATTTAGTCATTCCTTCCATCTGTTTGAAAATCTTTATGTAATGAGGTCACGAAGGAACAATGGTATTGTGGAGTGTGTTAAGATTAGATTTGGAAGCGCTAACGTTGCATACGGAGGCTGCCTCTCGAGTAGGATTACGTTAACGAGTTCATAATAGGATTACTTACGTACATCGTTGTCCCAGTTTCTCGTGAACCGTTACCACCACTCACCCGGCAGCAATGTGTGACAATATAATTGTGTATTTATCGGCACTTCACTAGATTGTATATTGACGCTCGTCAAAAGCTCCGTACGGACCTATCAATCTAACGAACGTAAGAGATTATTAAACTATTGTGTCTGACAGCGTTCCCAGCAATCAATCGTGTAGTTTGTTATTCATTTGAAAAGAAGGTGAAAGCGGATTATAGTGCGACGCGCAGATAACATAGTTTGACATACAATTTTAAAAGTCGTATCATTTTGTAATTGAATAAAGCTGCGCCATCACGGCTCGAGTACCATTTTATCCGGCGTGACTCAACAATTAGAACTTTAACTACCGACATCGTAAATAGTAGAATTATTTTGTGAACGTCGCTACGCATGAACGGAACCAAGATGAAAATTCACAATGTAACGCCATAATTGAATCAAATATAATTAGAGTGAATCATGAGACTAAAAAATAGAGCGACGAAAAATTTGAGTAGCACTAATAAGCAATTTCCTCAATTGTAACTTGTCTAATCGTATAAAGTCAATACTTGCAAGGCGTTCCAGTGTGTTAGACGTTCCTGAGAATAATTTACATGAAGACTGTTCTATACATAGAGATAAAACATCAGGAAACATTTGCGTAATTAACCTAACGGTTAAGGTCAATTATGAAAAACGGTAAAATGATTAAGCTCTACGTAAAAAGGTTAGCATATTGTATTCAAAACAATAATAATAAACTTTATAGCTTCGAGAGGTATGTAGAAAGATTAGCTATATCAGCACAAAGTACACTGCAAATAATTACCGTGAAGTAGTAAAGATACAAGTGTCGATTTCACAAACATGAAACAGCCGGGATAGAGTACATCCGAGAAGTTTAATAATGCACGGAGGGATCATTAGAGGCCGATACCAAGTGGAGATATGATTAGAAAGTGTCGAGGTTCGAACAATGAGCTGAAGTGGAGCGAGCGGCGACATTTCTGCTCTCCAATTAACGAGATAAAAGTCTGTTTAGAGAAGGTACAAGACACAAACGGCAGCTGCAACCTCTGTAGAAAGCGAACAATCGTTCGATATCATCTAGCAAAACTTGAGCGCAGCGAAATTGTCTACGTGCCGTCATACTGCCAGGTATTAGAATTACACAATATTTTATATTCAAGAATATATTGGCATTGATAGTGTTTAAAGTCTGATAGTTTAAATAAACATTCTATAGTTGTCCATTAGTCTATCTTTAGTCGTTTGAACGACAAACTCATAACATTGTGTTTGTTAGATGATGACGACGGTGGTCACTCCGAAAGCCGACAAATTTTGTGCCTATTTCACAAAGCATCTATTTTCTAGATCTTGACCGACCAAAATTTTGTTTTTTTACCTATCTACCGAAATGTCTATATCTGGTGAACCAATAAAAATATACAAAAAGTATCTTTATACGTTGATAATATTACGACCCAACGGTTAAGTCCGCGATTGTAAACAGTTCATTCTTGTTAGCGCATATCTGTGCTGACATCGATTAATTGCTCAACAGACATGTACTATCAAACATACGTACCGTATGCAAAAGCGCGATAATAACTAGTGAACGTTGCATTATAGCGCACTGTATTGTTTTAATCATATTGTAAATAGTCAGAGGAATTTATACTTTACGCCGCGCTGAATGAGGATGAGAATTGTTCGCGTTTTCATAATTTCTAGTACAGTTAATATCGATGAACGTCGGCGCATCTTTGCTGACGCAACACTGCGCCGGAATTACAACGGTGTAATTATTTTTGCACTCAGTTCGTTCCAGAGAAAGACCGTCCGGGCGCTTAGGTCATATGAACATGAGAGCAATTAATCTCGCCGAGGAAGACTAGTTAACACAAACAAAGGATTGTTTTGTAAACATCTATTTATAATTGCAAAATTTAAAGAAAGATAAGGGGTGTTTCTTTTTTATCTATTATAAAAGGAGATTAAAAATTGAATCATCTCTATGAGTATATTAAGACTATAAATGGATAATTTTATGCATCACCAATGATTATGAATTGAAGTTGATTTTAATGAGAAAATTTATTATAATTAAATTTATCCGCATTAATTACATCATCTTTATACGAAAAATAGCAAGTAAAGTCAAGAAAAACACAAGAATATTGTTTGTTATTTCCCTACTTAATAGTGAAACTGAGAAAATCGTGAAAACTCATTATATTTTCGTGTTGAAGAACAAGAATATCTGTTAAAAGTTTGAAAATAGCAAGGCCCGACCGTGACCTCTCTTTAGCTCAAGTCGGAACTCGGAGATTTAGATATAGTTTAAAAATAAATGGAATCTTATATAAATAATAAATTGGCATAGTTCTGTAGACTACAAAAGAAATAAATTTAAAATACAATATAATTTGATACCTCTATAAAACAGTTGTATATATGCATATGTTTAAAAAAGTTTAGTATTGATTGATATTGCAAAATATTATAAAAACTATAGTACGTATTAGGCTTACCGACGTAATTTTAGCGATAGATGGGGAGATCCAGAAAACCGTCATAAGTGACTTATTTATTATTTGACGAGAGCAAAAACCGCGGGGCGTTCTTAGTAAACTAAAAGAAAGTACAGCAAATACGTAACATCTAAAAAATATGTTTAACATTACATAATACACATTGCGAAAACATTTCGAACCAACAATACTTTAAAAGTCCTGATATATAATGAATGACCTAATTCATGCGAGCGTATTTTATATTCGCGAGAAAAAATAAATCTATATTTCAGTAAATGCAGACAAACATCATAAATTTAAAAACTATTAAGATTTTCGTAATAATTGTTTTCTTTGCAACCTGTGCCAAGATTCACTTTACTGAATCCGTAGTAAATATATCGCTAAGCGATCTGGCGTCCAGACAGGAAGAGCTATCAGATAAACGTGAGAACTCAAATTTATTGGCACCAAACCAAAACTTGGGGAAAACAAGGGAATGAATAAACTATACCCTCCACACGAGACTCGTCTATTTTCAGATTGACAGTTTCAATGAAAAGTTCAAACGAAAGGTCATATAAATTGTTTATTGCAGCACATTCGGACGGGGAGAGTAGTTCTAGAAAACTGAACACGTATAATTAAAAACTAAAGATACACACATCGCAGACGAATATGCATTAAAAAAATTCAAATCTAATTATCAGACCTAAAAATAAACTTGATTTATATTTATAAACAGAAACCAATTACAAACAGAGCTCGTACTAATTAGTAAGTGCGTATTACGTACACACTTATAGTGTATTGGTAGAACGAAAGTCAGTGCATATAACTTGCAGTTACTCAATGTTTAGTCATCTGTAGATATAATAAATGAATAGAAACTGCATATCTGTACATCCAATGAATTTACCTAAAATAATACGATAGACAACAAGAAGCGGTTGACAAAATTGACATGACCCCAGCGAAGCCGCGGGAAAATCTAGTCGTAATCTATTGCATACAACATTGATCTCAGCCTTTAGAGAACTATGCAAGAAATAGAGTCCAATAAAATTTTATCATTCAAATACGATAAGCTAACAAGGATATCCGAGTGACAGAATAGGTATATGTTCACAAAATTCGTACGTAAAATCTGAGATTACGCGAGTACGAACAGCCAATCGAGAAAATTTTACTACGTAGTGATACTTTTAATTGGATACATTGCACTTTTTTCATATAATAGGGGGACGAACGCATACGCATAAGTGATTATCTTAACCCACGGAGATCAGAAGGACCAGGGAGCTTGGAGAAGGCGTAGGCGGCCTTTGATAATATATGGTGTAATTTCACAACTGTAAGTAGTGCACTGTGATGCAGGGGCATGTCACAGGAACTGCGCTCTGCTAACTTCGGATGATGTCCCCTTTGAGTCCGGTACGGATACCAATTTCACTGTTAACTGGCGCGTGAGGTGAAATTCACCTTAATGATTTTAATTTAAATAAGCTACAGCACTTAGTAATGATAAAAGATTTCAGAAGTTGAATAACAAAGGAATGGGTTAATGATACCTTGAGATTATTAATTGTGTGTTTAAAGCAGACTTGAACCGAAGAGAAAAGATTTCAACAAAAGAAGGAAGATTTTGTTCATTCTTTTGTTTTCGGCTAAGCGGTGTTTGAGCCGAAATAATCTTTTGAACAAATTATTTCAGTGAGAGTATATATTCGAGAAGCGTATGCAACCATGTGTCGTTGCTCAGTGCCTGACCCTGATAAGGTAAAGTACCATAGCGTATTATGCGGGCGTTGGCGTCTTCGACGGTTGGAGTTTTTACGTTTATTGCTGTATCATGTTCAATAACCGTATTTACATAGGAATTGTATTGCGATATAAAGTGTACACATGTTCGCTGTACAAAGAGAACCGTTAGAAACCTAAGGATATGTTACATAATGACGGTATACTTACAACCCTCATTGTTGAATCGTCACGCACTCGGCGCACGGATCCGAACTTTTGCGCTGTTTATCAAGAACTACTGTAACGACATAAAAACTTTAATACAAAAAACCACTTAAGGGTTGCCAAAATTAATTCAGGATTTAATGAGGAAAATCTATTTATCAAATTAACAAAAAAGTTAAAAGAACATCTATAAATCCCTGAAAAGATTGCCAAAATTGATTAAAGTAGCCGAAAGAGAAACGAATAAACAAACTTAATACGTATTCTCAGTTTTTAACTTGGGCCATCGAAACGTTTAAGTGGAAAGCCAAATAAGTGTCTTATACAAACAGAGACCTAGAATAAAAGGCACTAAGCCAGAAGACAAATACTGAAACGTAATCCTCGAGCGATCTAGAACGTGACCGCGCTGACACATCTAACTTACAGAGTGGCTCATTGCGGTGACCGGTATTCTGAAATACCACTAATCATCTAATATATAAAATTCTTCTGTCACGGGGTGCGTAATCGAACTCCTCCGAAACGGCTTGACCGATTTTGATGAA
>JAOSYY010000014.1:3711714-3723046 GCA_025727935.1 Hebomoia glaucippe | reverse complement strand
TTCATTTTTTAAGATACAGCATATAAAAATACATACAACCCCCAATTTTCACCCCTCTACAGTCAACCCCTATTATTTGTGGCAAAACGACGTTTGCTGGGTCAGCTAGTATTAATATAATTGATAAAATAAAATATACATGATTGTTAGTTTGTATTTTAATCCTTGCAACAATAATAAGATAATGTTTGCTTAACAAAACAATGACGAGTTCTCTTTGTACGTTCAATGAGAGACTTCCTGTACAAACACGTGTCTTAATTGGCATAAGACACATTTCGAATGATTAATAGTTCTCGAAAATATTCGTAAACGAGTTCGTGTTACACGTTTTAGACTGACATAGACCAACTGTAATTGGTTATTTACAAATTGCCTACAAATACTTTCAGGAAACCGCAGAGGACTTGAACTGTCCACAAATGGTAGGTCGAAAGTGTTCGCGGCGGATCGATAGGTCACTTAGTTGTGCAAATAATATTATCGAGTCAACAGCAGCACTGTTTACACAATAAATTGCGAACGCTCCACCATTCGTTTTGCACTAATTAAATTTTTACGCTTAATCTCTATTTGGGTCAAGTTTAATGCATGCATTCACTCGACATATGAAATATAACTTGTAGTGAATTTTCATATTATTCTGTAAACAAACTGTATCATAAAATGATACATTTTGTACCTACTGTAATCATTTTCAGCATCTTTGATTAAATGGCAATTTTTTGCGATATTTTTGTATTAAAATATGTTATAACTCCCTTGACCTCATCTATACTAATATTATAAAGCTGAAGATTTTGTTCGTTTGTTTGTTTCTTTGAACGCGTTCATCTCAGGATCCGCTGGTCCGACATGACAAATTCTTTCAGTGTTGGATAGTAGTAGATTATGTTTTTGTAAAAAGCAGGGATCCTTACTAAATGTCCAATTATTATATATAAATATATTATTATATAAATAACCCATGGTGTTAAAATCGAAATGAGCTAGTTTGTGCATAAAGCACTCTTTTTTCACTTATATTTACTATGTCGGCAAACCCTGAAAAAATACCCTACTCGATTCGAGGTTTGAATTCCAGACGATTATTGTCAAACCAACTGTGCATACCACAGAATCGCTGAGGCGGTAACATTAATACAAGCAACACAATCTCTCGCGATACACATTTAAATATGAAAATGCTGTCGTTGATCAAGTAGGCTCAATAAACGGATCCCCCCCAGAGGAATTACTTTCATTATAAAGCCATCAGTGCTCAGCAGCTATTTTAGCCGCGAGCGCCGGTGTGTAATATAATCGTGACTAAGAGGAATAAACAACTTAATATTTCTTATTTTATTTTATAGGGGGCAAACGGCAGGCTTGTTTGATGGCAATTACCGCCATCTGCAATGGTCGAGAAATTGCAGATCCTTCGCCGGTTAGAGGAATGTGTAGGTTGTCTTAAACGACTGCTCGTTGCGTATTTGAAAATTGTTATTCGACGTAAGTAGTAACTTGGATATCAGCTGCGTTATCATGTTTTATAATTTAAGACAGCATCTGGACTAAAAATAATTCTTCACAAGACTCTTTATAATGCAGTACAATATTTTCCTACTCGTTTACTGTACGTTTCAAAATTACCACGAAGCCTAACTATAAGCTTCGTTTAATTAAGGCTATGAGTTGGCCGATAAGCAGCAACCGGTAGGTTTGGAAACTGCGTTTGCGCAATTTGCACGATTCCCACGCGGATTTCGTTGTTGCATTGCGGGTGTATAGTGCAATAGGTTCAAACAGTATTGTATTGAGTAATATAATAAAATTATCATACAAGTAATCATATTCTAAGCTAAGCAACGAAACTCTTACGAGGAGGGATCAAAAAGTAGCGAGAATGAAATAGAAATAATGACTATTGATAACTTAATAATTTATGTTTCTACATAGTCTCTCTACACACAAAGTCGAGCGTCTTTTCAACGCTTCAAACCTTTCTAAAAAAAAAAATCTGTCTAGATTCTGAAAATAGCTCTCCACGACATCGTTCGTTCTCACAACTTTTTGATCCCTCCTCGTACATTACAGTGCGTTAAATTTAATTGCTGTGAAAATTTTGAATTCAAATAACGCTTCAATCAAAGGAGGTTCTTGTTCGTGAACTATGCGTTCAAAATACAAACTAAAACCTCAGGTATATCAGCGATCTTCTGTCAGTAAGCTGAACAACCCTACATCAATGTCAGTTTAATCAAGATTAACAAGAAGTGACTTGTGTGTAACGTACACAGATCGACGGATTGCAACAAAATAAAGTAAACAACATCTTTATGAACCGAGAGCACAATTGAATGTTTTCACTAACATACCCTTTTTATGCAATTTAAACTCGTGCACCTTTAATATAATAGTCTCGTTGTTCCTAAATATCACGTTTGATTCGCGATGAGAACGGAATTCTTGCTGATAATTTTCGAATACAGGCAAGTAGTCTATCAACTGTCTGCATCCTGTCAATTAAATGTTTTATTTTAAATTTCTGATTCCTCTGGATGCCTATTTCAATTTCTAGTAATGAACGCTCTGTTAAATCAATCCGCCATAGAATGATAAAAAAATCGGCTGACCATAATAGGTTAACGTAAGTTTAAACAATTCGGTGCCACAGAGACGGTCGTGTCAAAGAATTTATTGAAGACTCAAGCCGTACCAAATCTATTAGACCACAGGCCGACCGGGGCGTATGGGCGTTTATTTATCCGGCAATACATATCCGAGATGCAATAGATCGGACCGCAATAAATATGTAATTCACGTACAAAATTCTTAAGAGGTCCCGCTGCGCCTACTGATTTACATTTACGAGGTGGAACACGCTGTACCACGCCTTTACCCTTTGGATTTATGTTGCCTACAGATAAATAACATCGCGATTTCAAGGCCCATACGGTTGTCTAGTAAAATTTAAATAAATAACTATTACTATTAAATCATAATAGAGCACGGTATCGAATAATTTTGAAACGCAATCCATTAGGGACCTAATTGTCTATTTAGTGAGATTATCGTCGGTTATCCATACGTTTTATACACGCACAACCAATGTTATTTCAAGAAAGAAATGTTTTTCTAACTTCTCGAGGATAAATAAACTACTAAGTTTACTAAATGTTATATATACAATCATATACAGAGATGGTTGAGAACTGCCCCCGAAAACGAAGACAGGTGATAGTACTAATGACACCTTTGATAAAGGGACGTAATAAAATTCAATACTGACTAAAAAAAATAATATTTTAAAAACGTTTTATTAGCGTCATTCCGCTCCACCATGTTATCCTAGCTGTTTTTGTTATCACGCTTCATTGCTGGTTCTTTTTTTAGCAAAGTAATGTATTTTTTTATAAAACTATCGTTTCATTTAGCTTTACTTACAATATGGAGGATAAATATTCCTAATAAAAAGTGTTAAAAATATGTATTTTTTTTAGTCAGGATCGATTTTTTCCGTCCCATCATCAAAGGCGTCATTAGTAATTTCACCCGTCTTCGTTTTCTTTTGCAGGAGCAGTCCCCAAACAGCCTGTATATCAATATAGCAAACAGATGATTTGCATTCCGTCGTCGTTCTCATTATATCGCACAGCACTTAGGGTTTGAATAATGCGGCATCTCGGTGCAAATTACACGTCGCCTCGTCGTTCAGACGGATAGACAAGGTGTGTCCATCGACAACCTTCCATTCTCTTTACCGATCGCCAATGCCGATGAGGCCATTATGTATTCACAAATGACAATTATAGTTTCATTTACAAAGGCGCAATTAGAACGAGAGGTCGACTCTAATGTTTCGCGCCCGCAACTCAAGTGTGTCAACTCCGGAATCGGTTCTTACAAATATCATTACACAGCTATTTAATAACAACACTAAAATCGCCTTATATTATTCGTCATATGGAAAACTATAAAGGAGCAGGCGTTTTATGGGGCGGTTTAATCGAATTTATATCGAAGAAATTGCCTAGGAAACTGAATACGATATTGCTGACGATAAATATTTATGTTCGACAAATCGAATAATGCATTGAATATCGACTAGTTTATTTACACTTACGCGCGCACGTCCATTTCTACGGAACGAACATCCAAAATCAATGAGTAAAGCGAAGAATATTTAAAAGTATCGAGTGAAATCGTGAGCCTCTTAACCTCAATGAAGCTATAATGGTGACAAACTTGAACTCGTTTTGGCCGAAGGGAATATAACGGAACGTGCGCGGCGCACACACGTTAAAATCGGCCGACACTATATTCGCTTCAGAGAGTATTTGTCCTGTAACAAATAGAATCGAGGGCGCCTATACAAAAGTACGCAATCGCCAGTGGGAATAGATCGACCTTGAACGGGCAACGGCGACGACGGACGGTCGCAGACTCGCACGTCAATCATGTTCTATCAGCTCAAAGCCAAATCTATAAAGTTCATTACCTCGTTTGAATTATCATTTTACGTCATACGATTCAGATATTAAACTCTTGACAAGTGTACGTATCTTCTTAGGCAGAGCGTTGAAGCGGCGTTAAAATTACGGCCAATTTGTAGAAAAGCATCGGCACGTAATTGTTTCTCGCTGTGCAATCAAACCCATGTCAGTATGGCTAGTAGAGGTCAGGTTTCCTAAAATGACGAGCTGTTAATTTAATTTAATTTATGTATCGACTATTCATGACGTTTAGATACATCTGTGAACGGTGACGGTGGCAGACATACGAAGAACGTGCTTATAGATTTTATAAAATTTAAAACAACTATACAGTGTTTGGGGACTGCTCCCGAAAACGAAGACAGGTGACAGTACTAATGACATCTTTGATATTTTTAAAAGGTGTTATTAGTTTTAGTCCAGCTGTTTTTGTTATCATGCTCCATTGCTGGTTTTTTTTAAAGTAATGTATTTTTTACGAAACTATCCTTACATTTAGCTGTACTTATAAGATGGAGTGTAAATAATTCTAATAAAAAGTTTTAAAAATATATCTTCTTTTTTAGTCAGGATCGATAATTTTTCCGTTCCTTCATCAAAGGTGTCATTAGTACTATCACCCGTCTTCGTTTTCGGGAGCAGTCGCCAAACAACGTGTATATCTTCCGATAGAGAAAAACCCGTTAAATAACTGTCTTCATTTTCTAACTTTCGTAATTATGAAACATCGCAAAACCGTACGTCTATGAATCGCTTAAAATGTGAAATTATATAAATCTATAAGTGCTCCGGTTTATTGACGCTCCCACGGAGAGGTCACGATCACCTCGTCCTGCTCTCGGATGATATAAAAACTAGTCCGATCATGGACAAGGCTCGCATTATCCCATTAAGAATGACCTGACCTCAATCGATAATTATTTGTGATATATTATGTGTAGCAGGGCGACTCGTCAATGCTACAGAAGTCCACTTTTAACAGCGATGAACTCGCCACTCAAGGCAACTTTACTTAGCTTATTAAAGCTTCATTTGCACGTAATAAAATGATCTACACAAATAGATAAAAATGTAATGTTTATAATTTCTAAATAACAGCTGATCTCATCGCGCCAATATTTTTACGTGCTTTATTGTTTTTAAATAATTAAACAATTTATAAGGCCTTAAGGTTGGCAACACGTCGCGTAGATCTATTGATCTTGGAGGTGTCCATGGGCGACAGAAATTGCTTAATATAAGTGGACTTTATGCTCGGTTGCCTTCCTATCGCATAAAAAATATCTCGAAAATTTTAAAAACTTTATACGCACAGAGCATTACGCGCCTTTGCAAATATTTTCTGATTTCAAATATGGTAACCGCACTTGACCCTTACGGGGGCAAAAACATCTCGAATCATAAAATTAAATAAGACCATAACAATAATTGCAAACAGCATAAAAACCGGTCATAAATATTAGGATATCATCAAAGCCTCTCATAGACAATACAACAAAAAACGCAATAATACTTTGATGTTTTGCAAACAAAAATTGTAATTTAATTCCAAGTTACGAACTAATGTGAACTTTTTTTAATGTCACATGTCCCCATTTTAAAGACCGTATTGCGTGACTGTATACGATATTTTTTTGTATGTTACCGAGAACAACCTCGAATAACCAGGATAAAATGGTATTTATGAGCGAAATACTCGTAAAAATTAAGAATACACAGCCAATAACAGTAAAAATAAATCAATTATTAAATTTATTTTACTGTAAATTTTCTCCAATACTTTAGAATTACAACGACTTAAGTGTACAAAAAAATATTACAAAATACTATCTCTATTATGTCAACCTTTTACAAACAACAGCGTATGGAATTAAGCCAATTCGTTTAGGAGCTACAAAGACAAAAACAGACACATGAAAAAACATTACTTAGGTAACTTAAGACGTGATTGTATCGTTCAACGCCATGAACTAACAATAAACTTGTCTATAGCCACATAATTATGCTTAGCAAATGAAATAGTGGGCGTTCACTAGAACATTCAATACCGTAATCAAATGTCTGCGGTTTTGGATAATTATATTTTCACAACCGGCTCGTTACGCTCAAGGTGTAAACGAAATATTCAACTACACTTTGATGATATGCTTTTGATTACAACGCTCCAGGCGAGTCATAGACAGTGCTACCGTTCAGGCAACACTGGCAACTTAATTTCTATATATAAAGAAGTCTATAGGATTTTTTATATGATAATATGATAAGCCTGGTCGACGCCTATGGATTTTCCAAGTCCAGGATGACCTTAGTCAGCCATACAAATGACATCAGTTACTATTCTTGGATATTCTGCTTACGGTCTTATTGATTTTTATTTTGGAGATTCTTGTCTTGACTTGTCTTTTTCATCTATGGAATTCCTACCACCGATTCACTATTCAACGTAACCAGTAATATCTAATATATAAAATTCTCGTGTCACAATGTTCGTTCCCATACTCCTCCGAAACGGCTCGACCGATTCTTATGAAATTTTTCATGCATATTGAGTAGGTCTGTGAATCGGTTACTATCTATTTTTCATCGCCCTAAATGTTTTTCTTTTATTTTTTTAGACATTTTTTATTGTTCTATGATACACTATTACATACATACAACCCCAAATTATATATATTTATGTGGCAAAAGGACGTTTGCTGGGTCAGATAGTCTTGCTTATAAAATTAAATATAAACATAATAGGTCAGATCGTAATAGAACCAGTAACTTATCTGAATAAGCTTTACTGTTCTAGGGATAACTTGCGATAATAAAGGCATTGGAGATTGTTTGATGAGCTTTTAAGGCTATAGAAGGTTCCTAGTTGCATTCCACAAGGTATTGGTATGAAGTCATCACAACGAACACCAAATAGGATCAATACCTAAAAAAGCTTCACTCAATTAATAAAATATTATTTTTCAATTATTATCTAAGGTTTATTTATTTATTTACTTGACTCATACATTTATGATGGGCGGTCGAGCTGTTCAGTTCGACGTCTGGCATTCGGATAACTATTTATACGCGCCTCATAAAGTAATTTTATATGTATATCGTCTATCAAGGTGACTAAAATCTCAAGTGACACAAAGCAAAAAACTCGACACAAAGTATTGCTCATTAAATTCAGTAGACCTTAAATTACCATAAAAATATTTCTTGATATTCTCGCAATAAATTCGCTGAAGTTTCGAAACACGTGGTTAACGACGCGGTTTTAAAAACTTTGTCTGCGCTAAGTGCAACGAATACGAAAGTTGAGCCTTCATAATTAAATTATATTTTAAGACGGGTTTATTATTGGCGTTCCTCTACCAAAAACGAAAGTTTTAGATATTATGTTCCATTTCCAAAATTGTATTACAAATGGGACTAGAGAATGAATAAAATATAAAAAGCAGTAATATTTTCTCGAAAATTGACTTTTAACACGACTTTATCTATACGCAGAAATAAAATGGACGTCTGCTTGTAATACACAAAATAACAAGTTATTTCTCTAAATGCATTTGAAAGTATACAGAGCACTTATAGGCAAACCACATTTTATACACTTTATGTCCATCTGCCAGTCTGTCAGTCGATTCATATCGAATACTCTCTGGATATTTCATATTCTATCTGAATCGATTTTGACTGACTTTAACTGGTATATAGCTAATGTTATAAAGAGCAATTAAGGTTTTTTTTATTTTATCATCATCATTGTCATTATAGTCATCACCATCACCATGTATCGTGTTCAATTAATTAATTGTGCAAATGGAATCGAAGCAAATAGGTCGACCGCGCATCATCAAATAATTATTGTCATATGATTTATTATGTGCCTACGATCTAATGAACTCTATGGTCGTCAATCGAGTATAACATAGACAATAATTGAATTGAATAGACAGGTTTTTGCGAAACCGCGTTACGTATCACCTCGTAGCCGCTTAATCCATACAAAGCCCGGCGCAGACGAGAACGGTTTGCGGGAAGCCGTACAGAGCCTTATAGTTAACGGTCCCGGTGTAAGCTTTCTTGCGGAAACACGATACAGGTCCTTTGTCTTATGCATTAGCCTGAATAATTTACACATCCCAATAAGGAGATACGGGAGTACCCACAACACTCGCCGAGTGAGTTTTCAAAATAGTTTTCCGAACAATGGAAGGCGCGATACTGGCGAATTTCCACGGACAGCTATTATTTTCCAAAAGGAATTTACTTGTGTATTGGGCTAATGGCGAGATAACTTGTGATTAAGTATCCTCTTTATTGTTATGCTTTTAAGTACTCATACTCATGGTCCTTATAAATCTGTTTTTAGTTTGCTACATACCAAGTACATTTCTATCGCAATTCATCTTTAAGTCGGAGCGTGAAATGTATTATTCGTTTTCAATCTCTTTTGACTTCTGCCTTATTGTTACAGTAAAGGTTATCTTTACCGATACTAAATAACGTTATAAAAGGTAATCGGTAGTGCATATCATTCTTATCAGATTTATTGAGTATTTATGATTTTAAAGTACCGGTAAAACAAACAATGTTTTTGATAAACCTGTTATCTTGATCTTCACGTCTAACCGCAGATAACAACACATGACATTCAAAGACCTTCAAGAGGTGATTTCGAACACTCGAAGATTAAATATAACATCACAATGGCGTTTAGAATAATCAAAAGGCTTTGTTATCAAGAGATATGCAAAATTTAAATTAAATTGACTTGTTCTACTGAATAAAATATCTAATTGTTTAGTTTAATATTTTGCAAAGTTTAAGTAATTAATATCGAAAACAGAGAAAGCTCATACATATTTCACATTAGATGGCATCTTAAATACGATTTAAGAATCCGGATAAAAATCTAGGTTACTTTAATCTCTGTACCTCCAACATTTCCTAACATAGGTTTGCTTCAGTATAAAGCGTGACCTACATACGTTGGTCGTTAAATATTTATGAGATTCAGACGCGCGCGAAATTACGAATAAAAAGAAACTATAAAATACATTTCATTTTATACAATAAAATACTTTAACAAACATAGTAATTACGTTTTTCGAAAACTGATTCACGAGAAGTCATTATTTCATGATAGGCAGTCCCTCGTAACGTTGTTAATCGGTTTTCTTAGATACTTCTTGACGTTAACTGTACGTGCACTTATGTGAAGACGATAAAACTTAACGTGATATTAAGTAATATTGTCATTGAGATATCTCAAGCTTACGATCCCTACTTACACTATGAGAATACAAATTCCATGCATCAAGGGTCAAACAATTTACAAATCGTGGTATTTCAAACGTTAACCCGGCTAACCTTTACGTACCCTTACTCAGTAACAATGCGAACTGTCAAGAACCTATCGTGATATCCAATCTCTTCCATACACATCATACGCCACAAGCTTCCATACGTTCTCTAAATTATAATGAGGTCACCATAGCCTTTGCGAAGATCCCTGATTTTTATGGATCATTTATGTCGATTTCTTTACTTTACGAACAAGTACGTAGAAAACGTAGGTTTTTTATTGCGGCACTTTGGTTAAGAACGGAAAACTTAATCGAAGGTCGTTTAGACATATCATTCACTCGACCTAGGATAAAAAATTTCGTCTAAACATCTCAGTCACAATTTAACTTATTTTTGTGTTTTAAAGCTTTACAATTTATATCAAGTACAAATATAATTCAACTAGCATCTGCCAGCGACTTCGCTCGAGTTCATTTAAATTTTTACACCTCAGGTTACATTATTGGACTTTTAGTAAGGATCCCAAATTTTTTTGAAAATATAATATAGCCTTTCTCGATAAATGTAACCACTATCCAACGTTGAAAAAATTTTTCAAATCGGATCAGAGGTTCCTGAGATTAGCGCGTTCAAACAAACAAACTCTTCATCTTTATAATAAATACTAAAGTATAGATTTTGAAACGAATACACAATAAGTAATTACGTAAGGACATGAATTTTAATAGCCACGATGACACGAAGATAAACAAAATATCTAACTCATAACACCAAACAAAGAAGCACTTTATCAGTCATTCAACTAAGCTGCCACTTAAGAACATAATAGAACGACGTCTTAAATCCCTTGTTGATAGAATTTCAAAGACTCAAGATTACCCAATTATTATAAAGAAGCTTACATCATTCAGACATAATTTATCGTCCATATTGGAGCAATAAAATCTGGCACTAATGATCGCATTCAATTCGACCAGCTTTTTATACACCCGTGAGGCAATAGGAAGTCGATGCGATTATATTAATCGGTCGATTATTTTGAATTAGAATGCTGTCCTTTGCTGCTACTACACAAAATAATTCACTTTAAGAAGATTATGGAAATTATACAATTTTAAAAGATGAAAATTCTTAACATAGATGCAATATTGGTTACTCACAACGTATTTTATCAGGAAAATACTTTTTAACAACTGTTTAAATTTCTAATCTGCTTAATAGACTCCGATACATATGTAGTTTATATAGACTGGTTTTAGACAGTCGATGATGTTTACTTTTTTTTTTCTCTTACGACTATCGCCTTGACGTTTTTCGGATATCATGCGAGTTGTGCATTAAAGTTTAATAAATAACACGGTAACTTCTATGTTGCGTATAATTGCATTTCGCCACTATTAATCAACAGCTTTATAAATAGTCCAGATCGATTACAATGTAATCACAATATCGAGACGAATGCGTTGATTTATCGCCACAATAAACCCATTGGAAGACGGGACTAGAGACGCCGCGGGCTGGCGATAAGTGTGGCCAATTACGATGACACCGCACTGCATAAA
>JAOSYY010000014.1:3640748-3656145 GCA_025727935.1 Hebomoia glaucippe | reverse complement strand
TGTAAGCCAAAGCATGTAATTCTCAATACCATTGTTATCCTTAATCGTAGTAATAAGACTAAGCCTATACTTTTAAGCACTAGTTTAAGTTTACAATGTAAACACCGAATAAATAAAGAAAAGGAGGAGGAAGCCGACATGAAACGTATCAAATAGCGTCTCTAGCGGCTGCTCCTCAAAATCATTGTCCAGTTACTGGTGTTATATATAAGAACGCAAATTGTATAGCTTTTCAGCACCAATAAAAAAAATACTCAATGATGCGTTGTCGGCACGTTTATTTTGGTTTCTAGCAATCCAACATTCACAACGTGCAAAGTTCTGATGTTAGGGCAATTATTGTATCGTCTTACCTCAAGGGTAGTCCAGCCACCGCGCCTGCCAGATGCCCGCTCCGCTTCCGACATAATGTGGTATGTGCGCCCGCTAGCGCCCTCGTGCTTGTCTTTATTGCGAGACATTCTGTCACCTGCAGCGTATCCATAAATAACAATTAACTACTAAATGCACTTCACGTCATATTCATAAAGTCGAATACAGAATTTGATCTATTTATAGATCTGTAGCCATTTTCGCATCAGGGAATACTCTTCGGCATTATAAAGTAATTTCTCTTCTTGTATGCATACAATAGATATATAGAAACTGTGTTCATTCAATGAAATTATACACAAATGATACGATAGAAGTGGTTTACAAAATCGACATGAACACGAGCGAAGCCGCGGGTAAGAGCTAATAAGAATGAGTTTTAAAACGTACATTAAATTATAATAAAGAAAATATAAATTTATAATCAAGAAAATATACTTGTACAAATGATCTGGCAGCTATTCAATTATTTATCGTATATAAATATATCGATTTTACTCATCGATTTAAGAGATAAGCGGATAAAAATATGTAAAATTCGTCTATGCCATATTAAATTCAAAAAAAATTACAATCAATATCTATTCAGCCCGAGTTCTCTATTGTACACGTACAATTTATTCAAGAGGAAAGTACATTATCATCTCATTAGTATTATTCAATCAGCGTCCATTGAAACATTACTGAAACGACAATTTCTCAAAGCGCGTTAAAAATCACGTCTCACAAATATTACAAAATCTATAAAATGCCAAAGCTTGACCCCGGCACGGTAACGGAATTAAAAAAAATTAACGTTAACTCTTATAACTGCGTTGAAACACGCAATGGTGTTAACGATAAAATTATAATGTTCATAAAACAAACTGAACAAGAAATTATACAACAGCATTGTACAAATAGAAAAACGCTACTTTCTCTATAACCTGATCGTATTTTTTTATTTCAATTACACAAGTGACTACGAGTTGTTACTATGTGATAATTGTAATGTAATAATTCTTAGATCTAAACTAGTATCGGATAGCTTACGCTGACTAATACTTTCTTGGAAGCTGACACGCTTTGTACAAAAATATTATAAATTCGTTCCTACAGTAGTTGAAACTACGTCACATATTTCATATCTTTTTTAAAACAGAATTTTTAGTAGTAGTTTTTTGGTCGATTAACGTTTAAGTGTAGAGCGACATAATCAGTATTTGAAGTTAAAAAAAAAAACAAAAAAGTGATTACATTGTTATAACTTAACATTGTCTAAATGACCCTACATTTTATTTACATATTTGTTACAATAAAGTAGCCTAGATCGCTTCTTGTACCGTTAGCTAGCAATAATCTATTTAAAATCTATTGAGTAACTTCGGAGATTATCCAGAAAAAAACAGACACACGAAAATTTTATAAATGTAATTTCTGTTATCAGTACTATACGCACTGTCACAATCTCATTCTTGCAACCTTAATACGCTATTCAAAGAATTTTTAGTCATTATTCTTCAATTTTATTTTTATTATAAATCACTTTTAATTCATCATGTTCAGTACCAACAATAAACAACTATTGTTCTTGAAGAATATTTTATTTTCACGATCTGCCGTCCGTATAGCAACGAATTTTGTCGTTTCATCTTAAAATTCGCAAACAAGTATTACGACAAAGCGTATGTGTAAATTCAACTCCTGTACTCTTGATGACACAATAATCGTTTGACCCACTCTCAGTTGAATACTACGAACTGATTGGTTACAAAAACATTTAGTTTGAACTTTCTCAAATTTTGTATAGCTAATAATTAGGCATTACATCGTTCAATTTTGAACAACAATTGACAAAAGTCTACTAGCATTTTTATGTTACATTTCTTGTTTGTATTTTTTTGTTATTTTTTAATTACGTATGAAAGTATATGAGAAACTAATAACAGAAGCACAATTTATATTTTTTGTCTGTATGCCCATTTGTTTGTTTCGGTATATTATTAAAAGTACTTCTAATTAGCAAGAGTTTTATAGCCTACTTATATCATCTAAATACATCTAACAAATCAACGCATACGAAGTCGTAGGGTATTTTGTTTTCGTCATTTGGACATGGTTTATATAAGAAATTATTGAAGAAAATTAATATGACATATTTTGCGAATATCCTAAAAAATGTTTGCCACGTACAAGGAATATTGTAGCCGTGGAAAGCGGGGGCAAGTCGCAACTCCATACAATTCCAATAGCAAGCCCGTTTAAAATGTATTAGTAAATATGTCTCAGAAGATAACGATGGCTTGTATTTGTGCCATGGTAGACCCAGTCACGGTCGGACGCAACTCAATAACATATCATTTTCCTTTTGTTTCTGTTGACAAAATTATAGCATGCTTATAAGTTCCTAACAACTTTAACAGTTCGTAACGTTAAAAACGTCTCGAATGTATTTTCTGCTTCGAAACGGCATGAGCGCTTTATTAATTATCAGGAAATCCATCTCTTTTGACATTTTTATAAGGATATTTTCCTAGACTTCACTTCACAATTTACTTATTTAACAAATATGTGCCGTGTTGTATAGGCTACGAAACTACTTGAACGATAGGAAAAATTCTTTCACTGTTGGGAAGCTACACTATCTCCGTTGAATATAGGCTATATTATATTTTATAAAAAATTAGGGATGCTTACTAAAAGTTCAATAATGTAACCCAAGGTGTGAAAATCGAATTAAACGCGAACGAAGCAGGTAGTAAGCAATAAATCTAAAATTTACTAAAAAAATAAATAAAAATCAATTTACATATAGCTAGCTATATTATCTATAAGGAACATGGTTTTTGATTTTATTAATAAAAAATAGAGCTCCCCATGAAACTTGAAATAATATTACCTAACGTGTCAAAATTTTCTCTATAAAAGTCACGTGGCGCGCGCTGCGAAAACTATTGATATAATAACATGTCTATAGCCATTTACAATCATAAATACGACTCGAGTAAAACCGCTGATCATCGCTAGTACGGAATATTCCTTATGATCAGTTATTGATTAAGTTTTGAAGGAGATAGTTTATTTAGACTAATTCAAAAAACTATTTTGATCTATATTTCGTAAATATAAAGTAACGTTTATATCAAGAATTTCTTCTTATTCAATGTCTAAAAAAGGTTTCATAGAGAAGCGATGAATATCTAAGAATCAGATGGCGCATTTCAAAGAAAGTGACTTCGACACGCAACTAGCCTACTTGAAGGCTACTATACATATGAGCACATAATTGAAACACAGAGCATTATCTGAACTTAAAAAGAAATAAAATATGAATGTTTTGTATGTTTGTTTAAAATTTAAAAACTAATTTTTAAAGATTTCAATGATACTTTTACCAACAAACTGAAAACGCATATATCAGAATCAGAAATAAAATATAATGTTATACGCCGTTTTCAAAATCGGATTAATACACTCTAACTAGTAAAATACACAGAGAACAATCTAAATCCTTCATTATATATACTTGACCGTTTAATTAATTAATCCTTTGAGATTAATTAATTAAAAAATTGCAAGGCCTCCGCAAACGATGTGCGCTTTCGTAATCGCGAAAATAATCATTCCGCGTTATTTAAGTGGGACAATTTCTAAGCCGTTCAAGATCCAAAATTGGTGGCGTTGCTTCATACATTTGTGTGTGGCGCCACGTCAAATAATTTTGTATTGTACGATGTAATATCAATTTGAATTATTGAAACCTACGCGGAGCATAAGGTCACATATTTGTACATAATATAAAACAAATCTATAAAATACATTGAATTCGTTGTAATAGTGAAAATGAAAATTCAGTACATTATCCGATTATTCGATTCAAAACATTATTTCGATTTATTTACATACTTATGGGCAGATAAGATGTGAAATGCCGAAATCTGTTGTAGTTGAACTATATAGGATATTAATGTATCTTTTCCAATTAAAAGGTAAACGTTAATAATTATCATGATCCAAAGATTATGCTATTTATAAGAGTTACTATAAATAGCAAGAATACACACTGAATAATCCAATTTATTGTGTATTCTAACATGTTTGATAATAGATAATAGAAAAACATAATTAATTATCACCTGGACATACATTTCGCATCTCTAAAATCATAGAGACTCATTGAGGAAATTAAAAGTTTTAGGTAACATCAAATTAAGATTTCAATTGTCTATTAAATTTGAAGTAAATTGTAGAGAATTTGAGAAAATTATAAATAAATTTTAGTTTATGTAATAACTATTACTGATAATAATTTAATTCCTTTTACAAATACCTTTTTTAATATAATTGTCCTAAATACAATTTTCTTTTTCTACAAACTAATTGGTCTCTGTTTTAATGCAGATTGATGCAAAAAGTATTAATGACTCACTTTGTCTAAAATCTTTAAGAAAAATTTCGCACTTAGTCTCTAAAACTGTAAATAAGAAATATCATAATTGTCTTGTTCCTTATTGTTAAGAATAAGATTGGCCCAACTTATACTATTCTCCCATTTCCCTGCATCATCTGTGATCGCCATACTGACACATATCATTTAGCAAACTATGACCATACTTTCTCCAGTCTTCCTTTACAGATCTCTAGATACAACTTCAACCTGGCTAGTATGCCTTCTCATGACATGCCAATTCCACAGTAATTTATTTTCTCATATTTTAAACTTTCTCCATTATACCTTATTTTACCCGGTCAAACTACATGACATATCTATCTTAACATTAGCTACTCTGGTACATGTATAGTCCTATTTATAAAAGGAAACCCTTGTTATTAGGTGGTTTCAATTAAAATTATGGAATTGAGTAAATTGAATGACTAATAACTTAAATGGGCTCCATTTTGTTTGATAAAGAATAATAGTAAAATGGTTAAATCCAACCGAAACAAAACACTCATCTAACACAAGAGCTTGGAAATAGATTACATAAAAACCTGTTCTTAGGTTTTGAGGTTTTTAATACTATTTTTCGGGTAGAGAGAGGTTTAAGATAGATTATCATGTATATTTTTAAAACAGAAATATAGGGAGTTTCTGTTCTTTAGTTAGTTAAACATGAAACAAGAATAAACCAATCTAACTCAGGAAAATCTGTAAATACTCCTTTCAAGTTGTATAAGCAATAAGAATATATCTGGTAACTATACCAATAACATACATTTTAGTTATAATTAGATGATTTTAGTTATAATGGATGAGACTAAATAATTTAATTTTCCTGTCTCTCTTTTAAAAAAATGGTTCTAAGGATTTCAGTGTGCTTTAATAGAAATTTTTGAATAGAATAGATTTTTTATATCCTGAAACTTTTGTTTGAATCTCTAGTTACAAACATACATAATACTAAGCCACAGAACCTTTTTGTTATGTTAAAAATTTACATAAATGTACATATCTTGACTTGTCTAGGAAATAGATTGTTACTATTCTGTTAATACAAACAGATCTCTAATAAATGTAGGAAGTACACAAGTTCCTTGATAGAAGTAATTTATTATTCTTATCTTGCATGTATTGTAAATTTTCAATGTAACTATATGAAATATACATACAGAATTACTTTAAATTCACACACAGATAATTGATAGATTTACAAAAAATATATATAATCAAATGACAATGTACAAGTTACTTTCGGCTACTAAATATGTTATTTGAATTATATCAAAAATTATTAGGCGAATTTTAAATGTGGTCAGTTATTCATAAGGGAGATTGGTATACATCTATAACATTGAAATATTAAAAGCAAAAACAGACTATGAGAAGTAAAGACAATATGAAATTTCAAGGAAAGCAAGTACTTAGTATCCAGATAACACTTACCTATCAGTAATTTTAAAATAACTACAAACTGAATTGGGGCCAGTGTCATAATAATGAGAACTGGCATTGAGAATGAAACTGTCAACAATAACACTAAATATTCATTATAAACTCCAAAATACACTAAGAATTTAAGGAAAATACAAAGTTGCAAATTCTATATTGTTTTTATACGACTATTTATACAATAATACCCGATACTATTTATCTATGAAAACACTGATATCATGTACTTATTTTGAAATAAACTGTTTACTTATTTACTGTTGATAATACCTTCTGAACATGCCAAGGGGTCATGAGGAGAGACAAAAATATTGCTTTCCTTAAAGGACTATCTTCGTTAGAGAAACATATACAGGAGCGTTCCATAACCTCCGTCAATCAGGAGGTCTACCTAGAGTTTTACCAAATTTCAACGTGATCATGCTACTCCGACATCGACATAAGCCCTAATTGCAAGAAAAAATGCTAATTTAATTCATTATTTTGATGTTAAAACTGTAAATGCGTATAATCTTTGTATACAGCTGACATGAAAGAGATGGGTCGACGCACAGTTGACGGTCAAAGCGCCAAATCACAAGATACAGATGCACCAATAATATAAGTAAAATAAGTGTAATTTATTATTTAATATACCTTCATCTACTCCTTAAAAGAGTTTCCTCCAACTCGGATTAAATATACAAGCTATAAATCACTGTAAACACACGATAGCACAATCTTGACATACACCACATCAAACGTCCATTTACCGACTGCAGCGACAATCGACACTAGCGGCAAATTCTAGAACTTTTCGATTGTAGGTCGCAGGCATAGACATTTCATATTTTTTAATTTTCCGTTTAAGCTGGAGATACACTTTCGTGTACATTTACATTGTAGTGGTTAATTAGAAATGTTAAATTTAAAAAATGACATGGATTTTGATTTTAACACAAAAAACATTGATCGCACAATAATATTTTTTTCGTCGATAATACTAACAAATGTATTTATCAACTTTCGTACATATTTGCAGTTAAATTCCTATTTAAGCTAATGAATGTGGATATTCTATTTTGTTTCCTTAAATGAAAACTAAAAAGCTAGCTGTTTGTACAGACATAATAATTTTAACTATAAATAAACAATGATGCTGAATTAACTTTATTTTATATGTAACAAACATGGATATTTAAAAACTTCATAAGTAAATTATAATAAATGCATTTAAGTGCATATAAATAAAATTAAAACGTATTTTTAATATTAAAATAACAGATATTTTAATTCGACATAAACGCACGCAAATTGCACGGCAATTACCATTATAACCGTTGTCATCATCATCATCATCTTTACTAGTACCATACATAAAATAAATGCAAGTAAAACCACAGGGTAAAGTTCTTAATAAATGTTAATTACTATCACCTTTTGAACTTTTTATTATTCAACGGATTTATTCAGTTAGCATTTATTTACAGAACCGTTCTTCAAACAGTTGATTCCCATTTTATTGATATCGATAATTAATAAATTAGTTTTAAGGATATAAAAAATGGTGGAAATAAGTAAACATTATGTGGAAAAATGTACGGATATAGCAAATTTAACGTGCATGCAGTTATTACACCCATATACAGACAGTTGCTTTAAGGCATTCCTTACAATGCTTAAATCTTGTTTTCGAGGTTCTATAATATTTTGGTTTCCTATCCATGGATACTTTTTCGTAAGTATATTTGTATAATAAGAAAACACGTAATTAAGCAAACAAAACGTACTAGGGAGTGCAAAATTTCTATTGAATAATCAAATTAAGTATGAAAATTAACATAATAAATAATTGGGGATTTAAAAAATAGAGAGTGTTACTAAAAATCACAGTTAAATATCGCGATTGCTTTGGTGTCGACTATTGTCCACGAATTTGCACATTAATTTTGTCACCAACTTTAAATTGAACATTATGTCATTTCTGGAACTTAAAAAACATTCTTTGTAGTCTATTGATCTTTTCTAATGCCCAGATAGATAGAGAAATTGAAGACAAAAGCTAAATTTATGTAATTCAGTTTTTGTTTAAGAAAAAAATATAGAAATGTTTGAATTTTATCATGTGTTTTTATAAACGAGCCAACCGTTTTTAAGTACTCTTCGTATTACTAACCAGTTCCAGATTCGCAATTTCTAGTATAGTCTGCTAAATATTGACAGTAGACTATGTGTACAAGTTAAAATGATTGTCAATTAGGATAAGACAACCACAGATAAGATTTATTATATTATTATGTATTATGTACGTCTTTGAACTGTCAAGGTTCTATATAATTATTAATAGCTAATACATATTACAAATAAATCTTATTAATTATTAATGAACTTATGTAAATTCTTTTTAATAATTCAATTATTCGAAATGAGTATTTTTTCGGTAACTCGGCTTAGAAATATTGCCTTGTAACTTATTTATCCTTATTCATGCTATTATCATAAAGGAAACTGGACGCACCAAAGCTTAAATAATATTTATTATATACACTTCGCACATATAAAGTTAACATATAAGTTCTAGTTTATCATAGGGCGTCTAGTGTGTGGTCGTGTGACTCGTTTTAGAAATGTGTATTTAATTTTTAATTATTGACTGTTAGTCGTCACTCTACTGGAAGATATTGGTTTCTAAAATAGTGTATGGAAATTCGTTAAAGAACGAACAATGGTTGAAGCAAGTAAATTTTGGTTTGAAAAAGCATGCAGTGATTCCGATTGCCATACTTTAATACATCCTTGGACACAAACATGTAGCAATGCAACATCATCTATGTTACTTAGTTGTATAAAAGGAAGCTATAAATTTTATGCGATGGTGTATTTTGTAAGTAAATTCTTGAATCTCCATAGACCTCCACTCTAGGGCTTGTAGGTGTATAAAGACAAATTATTTTATTTTTATGTATATTCTAATAAATAATAATCTTGTTAATTTATTTAGATATTGGATTGAAAGAACACTATTCTTTTCAGATTCAAATTTTAATGAGAGGGAAGAAACTTACTCAAAAAGAAATAATACAACAGTTCAAACTCTATTTAAAATCTGGAATTTTTGGTCTTACTGTGGGCAGTTCATTTGTCACATTAAATTGTATATTCAGGTATTTTATATATTTTATTATTAAAAATGTTTCTTTAACATCTTGTAAATTAAGTGTTGTACAAAAATTGTAATTCTTTTTAAATTAATCATATATTTAATGTGTAAATTTTTTTAAAGGAAATTGTTCTTCAGCCAATTCACTTATTATACAACAGTTCTACTCCCGTGTACACTGAGTGGTATTGCTGTATATTTTGAGCCCCCATATAGAAGAGTTATGGTGGCAAATCTATTTGTCAATCTTGTAAGTACAAATCAATTATGACAAGAAAGATTCTCACTTTAAACTTTTACATTACATACATCAAGAATTTTATATATAATGTACCTGTTTTAATGGGCTCCATACTAGAAATTTTTATTGATTAACATA
The DNA here is from genome assembly GCA_025727935.1 of Hebomoia glaucippe. Taxonomy (NCBI): domain Eukaryota; kingdom Metazoa; phylum Arthropoda; class Insecta; order Lepidoptera; family Pieridae; genus Hebomoia; species Hebomoia glaucippe. Next base: position 3,646,386 of record JAOSYY010000014.1, on the reverse strand, counting down.
ATCATAAATATCATTGAGTTCATACAAGGAGATAAAATGTAATTATATATAAAATATTCTTATACAGTTTTGTCTTATTTTCTGCTCGTCTTAATCAGTAAAAAAAACTTGTAACTAGACTTAAATGTTAATGTACTTTTAGAATAACATGAAAATAATATTTTTTTCCTATAAAGATAAACATGTTTAAATCTATTTGACAATATAATATTTAAAAATTTATGCAGAAGTTTTTGTATTAATTTCTTTTGTAAATATGCTAATGTGTTACTTATGTAGAATTTAAATGAATTCACATAATAGCTGTGCATAAATATGTAATACACCTACTTATTTTCAAAGAAATTTTAAATTATTCTACTTACATTACATACATAAAACTATAATTTATATGATTGTTTTTGATATCAAAATTAAGGCATAACATTTAATGATTTAAAAGTAAACATAGTGCTTATAACTGAAAGAAACTATAAACTTGTATCAGTCTGGTTGTTCAAACTATTCTGAAAAGGCTAGATGTATTTTGATGAGATGATTGGATTAACACCTAAAGAAGTAAAGTTAAAGTAGATGAAATTGTTTCCAATACTTTTGGTTTTATGACCAGTTGCTTAAAAATAGTGAGTTTAGAAATTGAAGCGTATAACACAATCGAATTTTACTAATTATAATGTAGTTCTTGGGGACTGAGTAAATTACATCACTAAGATAAATCATTAAATTTATTAAGACTATAGATCGTAATTAGTTTGATTACAGAATTATTTAATAAAATATATAACTATTGTAAATCTTGAATGCTTAGAAGTTTCCTTAAGGATATAGTTTTCCTGAAGTAGGTAAAACTAATATTGGGAGTTCCTTATGTTGGTTAACCCTATATGTTACTATGATATTATGTTTAAGGAAAATTAATTTTTCAAGATTAATTTATGTTGAAAACATCACTCAAATATATATTAGAAAATTTAGAATATAGATAAACTAGTAGGTTTACAGTATATAAACTAAAATTAATTAACTTACTTCATTTGTATAAATATTTGTACATATAAATATAATGAGAATGTCTATTTATTATATCGATATAACAAGTCATTTCAGTGGCAACATACAGTATATTCCTTTTTCTGGCTTCCTGTCTGCCTGTTTTTCTGGCCAATCTCCGAAACAGCTAGACATATTTCAACGAGAAAAAAAGGGTAGAAATTTTTGTATTACATACATCTATTTAGGAATCGCTTGTTCTTGAAAAGGATCTACAATGTTCGTTTTACTTATATATTTTCAGTTAAAATAATCCTAATCACCAGACTAAATCTAAAAAATATTATATGTAGACACAGAATTAATTTATCATGTTTTGTTTACATTAACCTAGTTATCTATTTTATAGTCTAAGCAGTACGTATATGCATTGTTTGTGTCAATTTTCTGTAAATACTAAAAAATGTATCACATAGCCACTAACAATGATTTATTCATGACAATGATAATTATATCAAATCCCATAAGTTTCTCCTTTTAAGATTAGATGTATATGAGTAGAAGTCCCGTCAAACTCGGTCCATCTATTTCCATGATTAGCAGAAGCAAACAGATAAGCAGAAAAACATATTATATAGTGTTTCTTTTAATATCATATTCTCATAATCATTTATATAAAAAATTCTTTGAAATTACATTACACAGACAGATTATAATTATATTCATTAGATTAAATTATTATACGGTATACTATATGTATACGGTTTTGTACGTAATAATTTTACTAAGCAATCATTTTTTTTCAGGTCTTTGAATACTGGATACGTACTTTGGAAATGAAGGGATGGCTTCGGCGGTCTGCTGGACGTGAGACGCTAATATTCATGGTGGGTAGTGCCATCTTCTTCTACCTAATGAGATTGGACAGAGAGAACACTAACAGGACTCCTTTATTTTGGTATGTATATTGGCAGACGTTACATTAAAATTGACTAGGGGTACCCTGTGGTTTCACCCGCTTTAATTGTAAGTATAAATTACATTTAATGTCCAAAAGTAGCCTTACAAGTTTAAATTTGTCAATTAAACCGACTTACAAAATTTTAGGGGTTTTTATGATTTGATTGTAAACCCTAATTATTTTTTAAATTAAACAAGCACATGTTACGCGTTTTGATATCTAGTAGTGAAGGTCCCGTTTAAATCGGTTAAACTGGGAGATTAGCCCGACTAAACAGAAAAATTTTAAACATTATATTTCTGTTATAATTACCCTATATATTTTGATATAACAAATAGACAGATCAATTTTATTTATTATTATATGCATATAACGTACCATCGCTAGATAATACAGTTAGCTAGTCTCTATATAAACAATGGCTATAACTAATCTTAGTTTGTCAGTGCAATACTAAGCATGGAATGTAAAACTTTCTCAACATGTATTAATATAATTAAATAATTAATTTTATCTTTATAGGTTTTTCACACCACCTCGAGTATCCAAAGAGGTTGGGAAGCCAGTTGAAGGTATCAAGGGTAGGAGCGATGCTTGTCCCCACAAGGGGCCATGTATGAACTATGTTCTAAGGGTGAGTTTTATATTCTAATATTTGTAACATCTTGATCCTTGTTGGTCTTAAAATGTAGAGTTATTTAAATTAGATATAAATTCTATGAAGAAAATAGAAGACATTTTAGTATATAATCTTATTGCCTATAAAATTGAATCAATAATATTATCCGTATACAAATCTATGATAGTGTTAGTAAAGGGCCTTAAATTTTAACGATAAATATAATAGCTGTCTTAGACATCAATGAAAAAATCGTTATTTAAAATAATACTAGGTTCAAGGTGTACCTTTGAAAACGTCGATAAGACACGAATCGTTTATGATTTTTATCTTCAAGAATCACATTTAACAATGTAATATTAAACTTTGTACTAATCTCACTTTTTGTAGCCAAGCGCAACTAATACTCCTACCTGTTTCTAATAGCTACATAAAAACTATTTTACATTTTATATAAGTTTACCGCAAAGTGCGCATTAAAAAACCTCAAATAGTGTAAAAGTGCAAAAACAACTTGTTGTTATGGCTTGCAAGCTAATTTGCTTCTTATGTTCATTGCGAAAGGTTTAAAATTCCCTTAGCTGCTTTTCGTATTGATATCACTATTGGATTTCTGTTTATTACTAACTAGCTCTACTCGCGGTTTGACTGCTAACTTGATTTTTAACCTTAGGCTACTTATAAATAGGCTATGTTACTCCTTATAACTTTAGCTGTTTGCCATTAAATTCTAGTCATTTCCGAGATAAGCCGGAAGTAACAGACATACAGGCAAAAATTTATAAACTGTGTTTGTATATAAACGCATTTAGAACAAAACCGCTGTATAACATTACAAGTAGATATTTTAATTTTATTTAAATGTATGGGTCAAACTAATTTCATATTACAATGACATTCGTACAAAAATACCGAGGTATATAAAGCTATTTGAATTAAATAATGATAGAACATGAGAAAACCAAAATCTACGGGAGAGAGTTGAGATCTAAATAATGTTTTTATTTCGATTTAATTAGTCAAATTAAAATAATTTATACTAATATCATAGAGCTGAAGAATTAGTTTTTGAACGCGCTAATCTCAGCAACCGCTGGTCAGATTGAGAAAATTCTTTCAGTCTCGGATAGTACATTTATCTAGGAAGGCGATAAACCATATTAAATTTTCAAAAATATTTAGAGATCTTTAGTTAAAGTCCAATAATGTAACCCGAGGTAAAAGTCGAGATAATCCGCTGGCAAAACTAGTGAGAAATATAAACATTAAAAGCCGTTAGATATAGTATAGTTAGAATTAATTAAAATTATGACATCTTTTGATATAACTTGAAATTGATGAATTAGGATATGTGGCGTTATGTATGCAAAACAGCAATGTATATTTTAATAACGCGTCTTAACTAAAAAATGTTATATTTATGACTTATTATTTGGACAGATTAGAACGTCTCTCGATCTATTATCAGAGTCTGTATGCAAAGACAGTTAAATTCGAATCTTGTTTTATGAAACAGACAGTCTGTCTGAACATGTGAATTCACAGACACAAAGACAGACTTTGATTTTAATTTCCTTAGGCTTTAACTACTGATACGACATGTGTGTCATTATGTGGTAATAATAGAGTTTTACCTCTTAAACATTTATCCCTTAATTATTTCCTTCTTACGTCTTTGCGTATGGCGATGTTAGTTACGAATTACATTATTTTTGTTATGTATTACTCAATGTTTCATTTTAATATCCTTATTCGATATAAACAGGTTTTAACCGTTATATTGCTCGATTCATTAACGACTTATTTGCTCGGCATTCTTCCATTCTTGATAAACAATAATTACTTTGTGGAATCAGTTTTCGCCGGAGGTTTTAACGAACTGTTACATAATGTTGGTTTTCACGAAACGAGCATATTTCTATCTGAAAGTTCAATAACGCGTCTCCAAAGCCTTGCTGATGTCAATGGGTGACGATACTTACTGTATGCTCGTTTGCATAATAAATAAATTCTCATATAATATAAATTAAAAAAAAAAAAATATATATATATATATATATATATAGATTTTTTTTTTTCACGTTTCCGAACTTTGAATCTAAATTTAAAACTAGTCTAATTGTTTCGATATAATAGACAAGTAAATATTTTATTTAGTAAAAATTTACGTTCTTAAGTTCTTCGAATTTTATCATTACCCTGAATAGTAATCAGCAAAAAATGCCCATTTCATAGTTATCACAATCAAAACATGATAATCGTAATCAATAAAATTTCCGTTAAGATCGATTATACGTGTACAAAAATGAATTCAGAAGGCCTATGTATGAAAAATGTTGCATACGTAAGCCTTGTGCTAACATGATAGATATATTTTTCTAAGCCTCTATGCAAAATCACATTGGCAGCATTGGCCGCAGATTAAACCATATTATCGATGGTCATCGCCGACCTCTTTGTTTTTATTCCGAGCATTGGAAAATTTATAGAATATTCGAAAAGCCCATTTCATCATTTAAGGACCTGTACGGGACCCTGGCTTAGTTGTAAATATAATTATAGAGAAATTCTTTCCATCCCTGTACAAATAATAATCTAATAGAAACTAGAGCGTTATCAATATATATTTTGGTCTGTGTTATAACCGAATCCACGAGCCATCGGTTTTAGGGATGTTCTTCCACGAGACCAACACATCCATCAAAATGTGTTGCCATCTTTGAGGAGTAAGGTTTTTCCTTGCAGATTTTCAGGTAGGTATAGAAAATAGTGACAGCAGTTTCCGCAGGGTATAGGTACCATATTTGATGAAAATGTAATAAAATGAAATAAATTATACAATAACTAGCTGACCCCGCAAACGTCGTTTTGCCACATAAAACTAGGGGTTGACTGTAGAGGGGTGAAAATTGGGCGTTGTATGTATTTTTATATGCTGTATCATAAAAAAATAGAACTTAAAATTTTTGTCTAAAAAATAAAAAAAACATATAGGGGTGGACTACCTCTAACATTTAGGGGGATGAAAAATAGATGTTGGCCGATTCTCATAGATACCGGATAAGCAC
>JAOSYY010000014.1:3582525-3593160 GCA_025727935.1 Hebomoia glaucippe | reverse complement strand
AAATTAATGGTGTTAAGGTTCTAGTAAGGAAATACTATTAATTGTAATATTATGTTGATTGAAATTAAAAAAAAAAACATGTTTTCTGATGGTTTTTGAACGCTTTTTTGTTTTCTATATAAAGTTACAAAAACTACTTTATAAGATACAAAATAAAGATATAAATAGTCGAATTTTCTTAAAAGCTTACATGTGAATTTATAGATTTGTTTTACCTCCAAAACTTACTAGTTTTATATATCATATGATATATTTATCAGAGCAAATGCTAAAGATAATTTTCTTTTTATTAGCGTACCTCTCAGAACTTGGACCACACTTACACCTCATTGTACCTCTTACGTGTAAAGCTTTTGAAACTTTGAATGCGTTAAAAACTTGAACCTTTTCTCCACGAAAGTCACTCTGCAATAAAATAGAATTTTCAATTTAATCGCGACAAAGGCACTTTGTGGTAAAGACTGGAATGTGTTATGTTTCTCCGTTGAAGGGGTTCTCATTATTTAAACTCTCAGGTAAATTGCGAAGAATTCTATTTCAACATCAATGTTTACTTTTTGATACACAACGTAAACTTTGCCGTCATTTGTTTATATACATTTACATGAACGCATAATAGTTCTTAGAGGTCGTTCAAGTATTACGTAAGCACTATAGGGAGTGGTGGGTCTTTGCTTTGCTTATTTTGTTTGATATGAGGGTAGGGGGGTGTCTAGATAATTATTAGGTTGAACTTCTGATCATGAATCGTTAAAACATCAATATGTTAATTGAAAAATGTTTACCTTCTGCAGTTCAGTCGATCGTAATATTTTTCACGTTCATCTTGTTTTGATAAATTACGAAAATTAGAGCTGAAGACGTTTGTTACTCATATGAACTTTTAACGATATTGCCCACACATAAAATATAGGTAGGCGGTGTTTATCTTCGTTCTCATTTCTAGTTATAGAAAATACAAAGACAAACTAAAAGCTCTATTAAAATCATTTTGCAATTAAACAATATGATAAGAACACATTTTAATGGCTTTTATTAATATATCCAAAGAAAGATTTACTAATAAAAAGCCACAAAACCTTGTTTGTGCATGTTTTATCAAAGCCTCCATTAAGGATTATATTATTAGTATTTTCTCTCTAATCGGATCTACTTGACCGACAAAGATGAAAGAATAGACAAAAATGGATTCAATAATCTGTATTTTATCTATTTACCATTAAGTTTCTGGGATCAGTAGGACTTATCTTAAATTAATACGTATTTATATAAATAAAAATATTCTCTGAACTATTTTCCTCTGCTGGTTTCTACTGATTCTAAACAATTCAAATATCTTGAAATAGTGCTACTGTATTTTTTAAAAAATATGAAACATCTTTATTAGTATTCTAATTGAATATACAACCTACTTGAACGCTTATATACAAATATTTGATATCTATTAAAAGTTGTATTAAAAAATACTGTCAATTAAAAGCTGACATTCGAAAACATTCAAAATTGCCAGGCATAATATTTATAATTTAAGCCTCTGTTTTTGAAACTATTTATAATATGTATTTTGAAAATATATTTTTCGGTCACTTATTTACTTTTATCTATTTCTAAATAAGCTTTCATATAGATTGGTCATCCACTTTGTCAATGTCGAGATAGGTTCAACGAAAACAAACATTATTTCATCGGTTCTTTGTTTAATACGAGGTATTTGTCTTTTGTCCGACTCGAACGGTTGAAAAATAGGTGTGTTCTTTCAGGAATTTTCAGGACACTATTAGAAAAACCCCAGATCCAAAAAAGGGTGTCGTGAGTTTGACGTGTCTGTCTGTGGCAATACTCATCAGGGCCTAAACAAATGGGCCGATTTTTTGTTTGAAATTTGATGCGATCGACGGAGTCCTTAGCTATAATTTATGAGGAATTGTTAAAGCGTCTTATGCCTTTTCGTCAACGGTTATAATTTTTAATATTATTACCTATCATCTGAAGTACGTAAAGGTACAAACTAAAAACACTTGCTTATTTTTATCCACCGTTACTAAAAGACAGGACCTATTATTAAATTTATAAGCTATTTAAAAAAATCCATTGCTAAGTGGTTCGACGGTACTTTGTGTATTCTTATTTTTAGATTTTTAAAATATTTTTTTCAATTTTCCTTACAAGTAGAGACTAATTTTTAAGTTAAGATTCCCGTGCACTGATAAAACAAATGATACAAGAGTCAAAAAAGTCACCAAATAATTTTCGTTACCGTATTTGACTTACTTACTTTTGAATTTAAATATTATAATAAGTTCCAAATTATGAATGTTAACAAGTTACGTTTTCTCAAGTTTGGACGTCTCCCGACCCGAAGGTTAGAAATACTTTTAAGGTTGAATATAACCAAAAAAATACAATTTCATTTCAATGAGGGAATAATTTACATTTTCTAGTTCAGGGAAGTTTGGATTTCATATTTAATTTAGATAATTATCATATTCAGTTTACTTTATTACCATATTTTTTTGCTGTGCGAGAATTTTAATGTGAAGTGATTCTTAGTTGCATAGATGTTAAACGTCAGTTTGGACCAGTACTCAAATATAAATTTAATCGGTGTTTTTATATTATATATATATATTATCATTCGGAAATTAATAGACTGAAGTCGAAACACCCGTAACTCTTCGGTTATAATCTTGTTTCTATGTATAACTTTAACATTATTTTGTCATATCTATGTTGAAATACAAAAATTATGGAAATAACTGTGTGAATTGACAGCTATAATATAAAATCAAATGATACTGAGTAACGTCTCTATACCAGTGCATGATTCGATTCCGAAAAGGATTTCTTATATCTCATTTTATCGGACGTGATTGATTTATTTGGTTACGCTTTTTAAGGGAATATCAAAATACTTTAAGCAAGTTTAAGTTTTGCTATTATTCGCAAAAGAGTTATATATTTATAAAAAAAAAATGGTAATTGTATGCTCTCTCCCAGCAAATATTTTTAAGTAACATCTTATTTTTATACTCCCTTTCATGAGAGTATTTTAGTTTTTTTCAGATTTTAATACATTTGTTTATCTACAATTAAAAACTATTCTTAAACTTTGTTTAAACAATGAGTCTTGTTTATTTGTCTATGGACACTGTCCTAATAGTGCAACGCTAATTAACGTTGATAAGTTATCGATTATCGGTACTATACTGCACTTATTCAATACAAGATAAGATATTCAAAGTGCAGTGAGAATGAATATGCATTAAATATACGCAAATATTTACTTAGCAAGTAATTATATATAATTTTGCACAAGTGTCGGTACCTTGTGCATGAGATAAGCACATAGTCAAGTTTTTAAAGTTTAACAAGCTTTATCAACTTTTTCTTTAAGGTTGTTGGAAAAAGAAAATGAAATGCACTTTACAATCTAGTTCAATTTCAAAGCATCTCGTGTTTTTTTATTTTTAAATTTAAAATAGTACTTTAATATTTTCCGGACGTAAAAAAATGATATATGAAATAAATGATCTAAGGAAATTTGTTTTCGAATTCGTCCTTCGTGTATAGAAGCGAAAAAAAATCTGTTTCCTTCGACGTACTAAGTAAACATTATCGATATATCGGGTCGTATCTGGGTCGTGGTAGTGTTGTAACTGATATGATAGATATCGATAATTGGCAGGATTGACCGCCGCGACGTAGCGGAAATGGACCATGTCGACCCAGACTTGTTAGATCGCGCGGTGCGGCTCCTCCAGCTGCAGAAACTTGACCGCATTTACTCCTACCACACCCGACCAAGGTACGATATCGATGTTTTCCGACATCCCTATTCCCTTCAGTAGATAGTTGTACCGAAATTTTCTACTTCGACTTACGCTTTTGTAACGTGAATTTATCATAATAATCCTTACTACCACGATTGAAAAATAGATATAGATATTTTGTCTATGGATTTTTGTCTGTAATTTTCGAAAAAGGTTTTTTAAAAATACAAATGTCTACTTGCATATACGCCTATTTGTATATTTAATTTTTATGTATGTTTTAATCTCCATAAGACCCTGCGCGTTTCTAAACAACGGATCTATCATATTAATACGTATTGTCACGTAAGATTCACATCGCGTAGGAAACCTCCATTAGCAAAGTAACTAGAGAAAGGTGTGCCAATTAGAATTCAGTCTGCAGATTTATTGAAGTCAAAGGAATAGTTTCGAGAACTTTAGCTCACCTTGTGCGTAAGACGAGACAAGCGACATATGTTTTATATTATATACAAAGGAAGCAGGTCGTTGTAGAAAATATTCATTTTACATACAATTTCGATGCGATGAAGTGAGGAAACACACGTTTGGGTTGGAGTTTGTGAATTTTTGAAAGTGTGAAGTAAAAAATACGCAAATGTAAGGCGGCTAGAATTGAATACTGAATAATGAATGAAACATTACGGCTGGTGTCGGTCTTAAGCGTCTCGTGATAGTCACAAGATTTTATCTACTAGCGAGAGCACGCGGTTTCTCTTCCGTTATTATATTTGCAAATCGTTATTATATTTTCTGAGATTTTCCAAATTTCTTCTCGTCTTCTTGGAAAAAGCAATCCTTCTTAAATTATGGCGTGACCAACGATAGATATGCACACAGAAATTAATTGTCAGCAATTTGAAAACTCTTAAGATATATTGATAAGTGTATATTAATAGTTTAAGGCTACTAAAGTCGTTTTTCTATGTAACTTTTTAATATTTGGACAACGCGAAAGAATAGACCGTCTTAAGTCATGTCTTATAACATTATTTTATGTATTTTTTTGTTCACAGGTTTGGCAAGAGGTCGGAGTCTTATTCGAACTGGGCTAAGGACCTTGAGGTAATTAAATAAACTCTTACACTTCATTACATTTAAGTGTTCAATTGCTTAACAAATCTAAGGTTAAGATTGATTTATCTAAAAGATTTATCTCTCGCTAAAATGTATTACGAATTAACTCTGGCATTTAGATTTTAGTTAGTTAAGTTTATTGACTTGATACGTGTAATTTTAAACTATATTGAATTTTCTATTTTATTTATTCTGGTTTTAACCATTTGTATAATGTTAAACTTGTGTTAGTCTACGTCAAATTGGTATACGATCTGTGTATCGAAGTCAGCGATTGAGATCATCGGGAAATAAAAAGAACTCGAAAAGCAATACGCAAAAGACTTGTTAAGATTAATACTTACCTGAAAATAAATATGATAAATTAATTTATATTCTCAATATATCATCGGTGCCTCGCGGTTTTACACTGTCTTACAGTAAATAATAAAATATGAATGAAAATCTGCCAAAGAATTTTTTTTTCAATTTATAATTTAAATGCCCTTCAAATTCCATTTACCTGAAAATTAGTCTGAACAAACAAACAGACAGACAAGAGTTTTATAGATAGTTATCCTGCTTTAATGTATGTATAACATAGGGAAATATCAGGTATTTTGTATTTGTTAGGAATGATAATATGGGATAACTTTAGGACCTCAGGTGTCAATTTGTCAGGAACGAAGATAGAATAGATACAAATGATTTTTTATAATTTTCATTTTATTTTCTTTGCTGTATGGTTTTAGTAAAGGGCTTTCGGATAAACGAGGATATTTGTTGACCCCAGTCTTGTTATTGAAGCGGATTAATTGAAAATTCAATTAAGTATGTGACCGGTACGTTATGTTAAGTCAGCCCCTTTTATGTTAAAGGAAATTAACTAAGAATTTTGATTTAACGTTTTTTGTACAGTGCCACCAATTTATCTGTGAAATGGCAAAAATAGGAACTAAGGCCGCCATGTTGGAACGTCATAAATCGAATTGTTGTTAGATAGACATGTATGACTTACAAGATAGTAGATGACACTGCAAGCGGATACACTGCTTAATCATGTGCTGTCGGCTCATTTCTTTTGTTAAATTATTCGGAGTAACGAGTTATATTTATTATAAATACGTCACGTTAAGTCATAGACAGAAAAGTTAAACTGCTGTAATACGCATTTTGACCTCAGTCTATGAATTTCCGAATGATCAAAATAATCGGTCGACAGCACATCTGAAGCTATCACCATCAAGTTAACTTTAGCCTATCTGTTGATGACTGATATAAAAAAGATGTAGCATGATATTCATATTTTCAAGGCATTAACTGAATACAGTATTTCCAAACTATTGATCTATCGAAAGATTTCTCATCTTTCATATTAAAACAGAGTAACAAATAAAAATCGTATATATCATTTTCAATAGGAATTCAATATTGAATGCTTTTTATTCTGAAGTGTAAAATAGTCGTAATATTGGTTCAAAACTTAATATTAAATGCATAATATCGCCGAGGGATTGAAGGATTTATAGACTCCAGTTATTGGTATATTAATGCATCGTTTACTATACGATCTATGACATTGTATCGCGAAGTTTCAGCGGCGTAAAATTGTTGTTCTTATTTATAAAAAATTTTTAGACCAGACGGACAGAAGCGATAGGTTTTTATAATTTATATAAAACTTTAACCCTTGAATAGAAATATTTTTTTTTTTATAAATGAATTAGGTAGTAACGAAGGATACTTGTTATTCTTATATTGTCTGTGTTTCTATTCGTTCCGGCTAACGTAATAGCTGTACCGATTGTGATGAAATTTTCTTTAGTAGATAGTTGATATTATACCACGTAGCAAGTATAATTATATTAAGTAATCAAGGTAAGGTTATTCGTCGGTTTAGCTGGGTTTAATTTGAATTTTCGAAGCTTCTTGTCTGTCTGTTTGTAATATTATTAAAATAACCGTTTTTCTACTAAACGCATATGGGTGTATACGCGGTACATATACCAAAATAACATGTTTTAGATTTTTATCTGTCTCTTTGTTCAGGCTTATATCTAAAAAATCTACACCGATTTTCACGTGACTCTCACTAGCAAATAGCGGATGTAACAAGGAGTAACACAGGCTTTTATACATAAATTAACGGGAGTCAAGACGGTCTATAGTCTTAAATATTAATCATTAAATTTACTGTTCTAAATATAGAATAATCGAATTCTGTTAGTAGCCGAAATTGCATAGTCAATAGATGAAATTTTCGAAATTTGGATAACATCATTAGAGATTAATCACTTTGTTCTCAAAGCCTCGGAGATATTGTCGTAGGGGTACTATAATAGATAATAATTTCATTAAGTAAGCCTTTGTCCTAAGGCGGTACTAACAGGGAATCAATCAAGATAATTGTAGTCGAGATTTTCATAAACACTGTAATAGGAAACAATCTATTTTAAAATTGGATTCACACGGTTTGCGTTCCATATTAGAGTGGAAATAGCATTCTGCCGTGTTCGATTATTCATTAGTCTTCTATTTGTAACAATTTTTGTCGTAATTGAAGATCCGGCTCCAAAAGAGCTGCGCAGATTTTGACATCAGGTATAACTTTAGGATAAGATCACACCATACCGAGTGGACCCCCCTATTTTCCACTTGATCATGAAAATTAAGTCTATGTATTTTTTTAGACCAATTGATAAACATTGCTACAGGCCTCGCACTAGTTTACCGCGGGACTATTTAAAGTATATACTTTTAGATATTTTATATATAAAAAATTGTGATTATAATTTTATAAACAGGCTTAATTTTATTTATAACTACAGAAGTAGTAACAATCAGTATTGTCTTCCGAAAACACGTTATTTTGCGCTTTAATATATAAATACATTACTACCACAAAAAGTAATAATTGCTCCGGAAACAAGCAGGTGTTGTAAAAAAAGTTACCAAACATTTAATAAAAAAAAAGATGGCATAATTTTTCAAAAGTACCATATTAAAATGATAATTTTAAAGATTAATTTTGTTTGAGCTTCACAGGTCCGTGACTAGTGTATACCTGCGTCCGTTTCTTCCTAATTGATATTCGTTATGCTATCCTTGTCACAGTGGCGACAAGAACTAAACTGAAAAACGATAAACTTAACTTAGCAAATTATTTTGTCATAAAATTATAATTTTTGCATCGGCTACATTTTGAGGTGCTTTAAGTATATTACATTATATTTACAAAAGCTTAAAATTCCTCTCCTAACCCTCAACAGGCTAGATGGATACAGAATTTTAAAACTGAATAACGTAATCGAATAATGATTAACTCATTTTAAGCTTTTATTTACGTCCAAGAAACGTATTTAGTTACAAAAGAAATAATGTAATTTTATCTAGACAAGAAATTTGTTTTACTATGTAGATAAAGGAAAATAAATTTTTAATTACTGCGGCCTAAATTTTCTGCATGTCCCATCACTAGTTGGTATTTATAGCATACATTGAATCCGCCAATCAGCGTTCATATTTTAGACATTTTCATCAGTCTATGTGTGCGTAATATAACGCAGGCGAGATCTCCTACTAATTCATGATTGCCTGGTACTTCATTTCAAAGTGCGGGGCACTGCTCATAGCGGAGATATTTTTTAACCGTACCACCAACAATAAATATAAAGTAAATTATAAATATTAATAATATAATTAATTATTTAACAATTAAAAATAAATCTACACTAAAATATAATTTCATAAATGTTTTAATGTGATTATTTTAACAAATAATAATTTATCGCCATAACATAAAAAATATTAATAATTCTATTTTATTTATAACTAACACGAAGTTTATTAATTATTTAAAATTAATTTATCTTTGATTTTCTAAAATGTTTCTAATGATACGCTCAACTTTCTCGATATGTTACTTCAAGCACCTTCTCCTTAAAAAACAAAACGAGTTGGCGTAATCTTTTCATTTTAACTCGTGATACCAAAGGAAATAAAGTCAAATAGAGATTCATTTAAGATATATTACTTATCTGTTAACGTCAAAGAAAAATGGCATTTTATTTTTATGTGTTGAAATGAGATAGATAGATAAACTTTGTAAACGAAGGAGACGACAGGCGACATCTGCTGATTTATGATTGCCTGGTACTTTATTTCTAACTGCGTGCGCCGCTAGTAGTCTTTATGGCTGAGGATTTTTAGAATATTTCGGGGATATTTATTAATAAAAAATACATAACAACTTGTTAATCTTAATTTAATACGTTTCGATGATTTTTAATTTTAAATGTGTGAATTCACGTAAATATAAAAACTTTTTTGTTTTAGAGACCAGACATACCGGCTTGGTTGGCGTACGCAAGAAGGAGATGAGAGGTGCAATCACTTAACTCAGCTTTACAACACGGAACTTTCAAATAAAACGCTACTCTCCTAATTCTTTATTTCAATCTTATTAGAGATGTCAGTTAAATTCTTTTTATTGAAAACAATCGATGTTCCTATTTTTGTTCGGACTATACTTTGTAGTCTATTTATGTATGTTGTTATTGATGTACTACGATCAATTATATCAATGTAATGTTATGAAAATATATAAGCAATTGGAAAAATAAATTATAATATTTTGTTTTATTTCTATCCTAAATGAAGTTCTTAGGTTAAGACGAGTTTCTTGAAATACTAACAAATTAATTAATAAAGGTTATCTATCTAATATTATATATAAAATTCTCGTCACGGTGTGCGTAATTGAACTCGTCCGAAAGGGCGCGACCGATTTTTGTGAAATTTTATATGTATATTCAGTAGGTTGAGGGGTGGTCCACCCCTATTTTTTTTTATTATTTAAACATTTTTTTTACGATACATCGTTAAAAAAACATACAAGCCTAAATAATTTGCTCCTATTTTTAATCGCTAGATATTTAAGTGGCAAAACGAAGTTTGCTGGGTCAACTAGTTTTTGTACAAGTTTTTCAATCAAGTTAGTTAATTCGTACGGAAATAAAACAATTTAAATTAGGATATCATTTTATTCTATTAATCAATCTCATTTCAGTACATCGAGTAATGACTTAATGTGTAAGCATAAAATTAGTTTAAAACTATATTTCAGTTATGAGATCGTAATGTAACTTACATTTTTGAAATTGACAAACTCCGCACAAGCACCTATGTCGATACAACCGCACTTTTGTGTTAAAATTTTTATTTACTTATACAATTTAAGTTTTTATGTACTACCGCTATTGGAGCCAATTCTCTGTACAAAAACCAAACCTCATACTTGACTTAGCAGTTTTCAGGTTTAGTAATTGTACAACATGACCAAATAATTTCGGAACTCATAATCCGTAGAAGCAATAAATAACACTATACTTATTTCTAAATCTTAAACAGTACAATAGTTCATAACATTACGTCTAAAAATTACTTGTAATTTGAAAAAATAATTAGTAATTAAGATTGACATACATCTTAAGATCATAAGGTTTTTAATTGCCAAATACAATATGGGTTCCATCTATAATGAAGTAAGAAACGTGAATGACAGCTTTATACAAAACAATGAAATATTGAAAAGTCTAAAATTACGTAATTTCTGAAGAACTCTAAGCTAACTTTTAACGGCAAAATTATTTAAAGTTATATGAAATTATACAATACTGATTAAGATTAAGCAACTATTTCTAGAATTAGAAATCTAATACTAAGAACTTAAAGAACGATGAATGATAACCTAACGATGATTTTACGAAGG
>JAOSYY010000014.1:3540174-3558749 GCA_025727935.1 Hebomoia glaucippe | reverse complement strand
TAAGAAAAAAGAGCAGTCTTATTATTGCATTGCTGTTTTAAACTTTACCATCGTTATGTCCAGGGCCGGATTTAAAACATAACCTCCACCTTGGGCAAAGAAGAAACCTCCACCCCAACACTAAAATGTATAAAATTAAAAAAAAATTGTAACGTAGTACACATTTTTATAAAATTAAGGTGATGGGGAGGCGCTTTTTTCGTACTCTACAAATTTTTCCGCCCCAAAAAATTTGCTGCTCTGAGCACTAAACCGGAGCGCCCCTAGTGTAAATCCAGGGCTGACTATACCGTATGTATGAAAAGGATAAATAACAATAGATTTTTATCAACATTCAAACTCAGGCTCCTCGAGGTTTGGGCCGATATGACCTAGTTGTGACGAAATTCTACAACATAATATGATTTTTATGTAATAATTTCAGATAAGTTTACCTATGAGAAGATATGTTTAATTTTGTAGAAAGACGTGCAAATACCACCCTAAATAATTCTCAAGGCGCGATATAACTTTCAAAGTATTAAAATTACATATGGTATATGCGTCTGAATAAAATGTTGATATGAATGGTTTAATATTATAATAGTATTCGTAATTCCTTTTGGGTAGTTCGTAGACTTGGCGAAGTCGATAAATGTAAGATTGCGCCCTCCATTAATCTCAATATTTCCGATCAATTTAGCGTAAGGATGACATTAAATGCTCTGCTGGAAACGAATAAAAAAATAATACTGTAATCCTTCGTTAAGAGCTTAATACTTTATCGTAAAACGGTTTAGAGATATTTAAAAAAGCGTAATTTAAATGAACGCTACGCTAATGATGTTATCATTAGCGTTTCGCTTAAATGGGAGATAAGGCTTTATGAACTTTATCCCTCTATAAACCAAGAAGACAAACGAGTATAAAAATATCAGCATATTCAACCCGTAACGAAAAAATAATGGTGTTATGACGCTGTAAGTTTGTTAAATAGTGAATTCTAAGCAAAATCGCCAATTTTGATGAAATATTGAAATCTGACATAATGGATATTTAATTTTTGAGTCAGAAGTTTGATGAAATTTTTATCGAGATAACTTTATATCTGCATTACGAGTATATCATTTTTAATAAAAATTCTATCCGTCTTTCTCAAGAGACAATACTAATGTAAGTCTTATTGGATTCAAATTATGAGCGTTCTTTACGTATTCTGATTCAAACTAAATAAACACTGTATATAATTTGTTTCGATTCTGGGAAATGTAGCATAACTAGATATATATCACGACTGTCGTGCCACGTCTAAGATCCTTTTCAGCGAGACAGGTCTTCAGTCTCAAGATCATAGTTGAAATATGAGATTAATATAAATACCTCTTTATGTAATAACTTGACATGAAAGCTGGCAACATCGCTGACTGGCTCGCCGCTTTCTGTCACGTAGTAGACGAGTAGTGAACTCACAGGCGCCATATCGGCTGTCACCGGGAACCTGTATGCAATAAAACAGATATTAAATCTAGAAACGGCAAAGACCTCAACATAGAACTTTTACAAAGTAATACAGCTCCTATAATTTTACTAAACTACAGTTTATGCACAACAAACGTTCTGTCGTTTCTTGTAATTTATAACAAGTGTCGTACCAATATTCGTTGTAGTATTATTGAAAATTACTAGAATATTAATGAAAACGTTGATGTCGTTATGTTGGTACGAAATTTAAACTTATAAAATGTGCTTATTATATACTACCAATTAAAAACTTCTACGTGTTCGACCTCCTTTATATTTAGTAGTGGTTAACTTCATCAACAATCACACGATACCAATACGAGTCGAATAGTAATTTTTACATAATCCTTTTTCTTAATAATTTAACAATTATTTATTTTATTTAGAATACAATTATAGTCATTTTGAGTAAAACTAATACACAATAAGATTGTGACTAACGGTAAAACACAGGCATTTCGAGTATTAAATGTACTGGCAGGAACTCCTAATCATTTATAAGTTCCGTCCGGGTGACGTACCACCGTTCATAGATGGAAGAGTTGTGAAGTGTTATGCGCGTTTCGATTTCAGTCTATGAAATCTCAAATACTCAAAAAAAACAAAATAAGGCCTTAAGGTTGGCAACGCGTCAACTAGATCTACTGATCTTTGAGGTGTCAGTGGATGACAGAAATCGTTAAATATAAGTAAACGGTATGCTTTACAGTTACATAGAGAATAAAACTTTAAGCATAACTGTATATAAATGAAGGTTGAGGAAAAAGCTTAAAATAAAGATATTTTAATTAAAATTATTTAAATGTACTGTCATCTTTGGAGCGATAGTGAATTTACTATATTGTATTTAAGAAGATGCTTTCCTAACATTTTTTAATAAAAGCTTCCACGTTTTCCAACGTCTAGAAAATCTCAAAACTTTCCACTCTGATTTTCAATGTTTACGCAATTCAAGGCACTATTTAATTTGACTAGTTATCCAAAGTTTATTAATTATCATTCGTTATTATGATGAAATATCTTCTCAGTCAAAAGTCAGTTACATAGTTTCACGTTTATTAATATCGCGATATTTATAATATCAGACTTTGAAAATTGTGGCTTAGTTTAGTATTTTAATAAAAGTAAGCCCTGGTATCGAGGTTATGAAAGAACAATGTTTCTCTATCCAAAATGTAGGGCGTGAGATATGAATAAAATACCGTTTTGTTAGCTCCAGTATTTTCATAAAAGAAAGCGAAATTTTTTTAGCAAAAAAACTTTGTTTGTAAATGGAATAAACACAATGGAAAAATGAATACTGAAAGTTCAAATATAATATATATTTTAAATAAAATGCTCTTATGAATAATTTTATGATAATAATTTATAGTAAATCGTGAAAAATCTCATGACTCCGATATGGAAAGGTTTATCTATTTGTAATCCTGTAATATTTGTAAACCTACAATAAAAGCAATAGGAATATCCGAGACGTAAAAACATGATTTAAAATTTTTTTGTTTGTTTCGATTTATACCCGAAACGGTCGAGCCTATGTTAAAGTGACTTTGACTTTAACGCTTTTGAGGTCGTTCAAGTATTATGTTCGCAATATAGGGGGTTGTGGAGGGGGGTGTCTGTACTTTGCTTATTTTGGATGACAGGGGCAGATTAGATAATGATTAAATTGGAATTCTGATAGTAAATCATTAAAAAATCAATACATTAATTGAAAATTGTCTACGTAAGCATGGGGAGGCGATAAGAGCTTTGCTTACTTTTGCTGACTAGGGGGCTAAATAATTGAAATAAATCCTCTTACGTAATACTTGAATGGCCCCTATGAATCCGTGTAATACACCTTCGATACTAAATAAAATTAGCCATAATAGCAGGTAATGATTTGTGTACAAACTTATTTATTTATTTATATATACAAATTTATTTATATATACAAATTGATTTATATACTCTCAGGAGCCGATCTCAAAAATTCTTATTTATAAACTGTTAAAACATGTTTTAAGGCTTCACTAGCTAAAGCACTCCTTAGGCTTATATATTTTTTATGAATAACACGGTTAATATTTTGCGTCATACATCACACTTGCGTAAATGTCCATAAAGTCTAAATGAATTTTAATCAGTGGTTTCCAAAGTTATCTTGGATCTAATAGCATTTTACAATACGTACACGTTATTCAATGATCCATTGAGGCATGACAAACTTTGCCCATTACCACGCCAAAACGCCTGTTTAACTTAAATTGCTTTTAAAGTTTAAACCAATAGTTTAATCGGTTCATAAACCTTAAGTCATATAGAGTATTACTAAATTGTCCTATTTTGATACGCAAATTCGATGTTAATATATAATTATAGCGTCAAAGCAAACAATTAAGCGGTAAGTTTACTAATTTACGATAAACATAGGTTACTTCGGATTAAGGTATCAGTTTAATATCAATCTATACTAATATTATAAAGCTGAAGAGTTTGTTTGAACGCGCTAATCTCAGGAACCACTGGTCCGATTTGAAAAATTATTTCAGTGTTGGATAGTACATTTATCAAGGAAGGCTATAGGTCATTATATTATCAAAAAATCGTGTTATATTTATGTGTCAAAACCAAATTTGCTGGCTCGACTAGTATACATATAAATAAAATCGAATTTCTTTAACATGCAAGTAGAAATGGTACTTATAACAGAAATAATTAATAAATGTTTGTCCGTCTATATGTTTGTTTTTCTGATAATCCGTCAGCGGAGTAACTATAGAAGACTGAGTCCCACTAAATCGCCTAGCAAAAAAAATCTATTTCTTTGTGTGTTACAGCGAATCTCTAAGACTTATATGACCGCTATTTTACTGGCGTATAGACAAAACTAAAAGGCGTAATTTATCGCATGATTGATATGAACACAGATAATTAAAGTCAGGTATTCCTAGTAAATTGAATTAGTCACTACGGCTGAACACGAAACAATTTGACAGCTTTCAAGAAGGTTTTTATTGATATGCGTCGCGTATCTTACTTAGCTTTAAATAATCCAAAATTCCTTATTGTGTCTTTAACATACATATCTCACGTCTATTTCATAACGGGTTGAGCAGAGACTAAAGCTTTCCACTTGCTTGGTTTTTGACGTGCCCCTTTCGCTTCCTCGACATCTCTATTATGCATATTCGAGGATTACAGGAGCTCTTAATATGACCTTACGTGAACAGTTCAGACCTTTTCACCTTTATCGACTTTTTGTTAAGTGTATTGTCTAATAGCTAAAAATTTTACAGTATTTTTACTGTATATCGAATTTTTATTATCACTATTTAAATTATCGACTGAATGATAAAAATTTCGTTTTATGTTTAATATTTACATTTACGCCTTCATGAATGTTTCATCTCATATATTGTCGAATAACAAATAATTTTATATTATATTCGTCGTTATACGACAGATTTTGTTTGATTTAATTCTAAAACTCCTACGACAATTTTTATGTTTTATTAATGGTACACTATATATATACCGTGGTTGCATAAATGTTATATAATTATAAAATTTGAATTTACAAAAACCATTTGTACCAGTCAGATTTAAGCTTCATAGACACAATTCTTCAATACTTCTTTTAGGGATAATATGAAGAAGTGAACACATTTTAATAATTAGTGCATAAATACTTAATAAGAAATCACTCCTCTCCTCACGGCCACTCAAAAATTCTACAAAGTTACATCCTCAATTTAAGTGATAGCATAACAAAGTTCGCATCTATAATATTAATTTGAACTATCGAATAAATAATTAACACTGCGGATACTACCATTTACAAAAAAAAACTAGGTATCATTTGAAAATTCTGCGTCCATTAGGACATGAATAAAAACATGAAACCATTCAACATGGCCGTGTCAGTCCTGAAACAAGATTATAGCGCTTTTGATGAATAGCCTCCGAGGGTCGACTCGATTGCAAGCGTTTTGTTCGCATAAAAACCAATACATACATAATTTACACAGAATATATGTTGTTCACATAAACATCGTTGTTTACGTGTAATATTTTGTAGCCTAAAAAAAGGCTTTGTACAAGAATTAATAAAGGTTCCAATATTAATACGTATTGACATAATTATTTCCGGTATAGGCGTTAAAGGAACGAATAAGAATACATATTTTACCTACAAGCAAGTGTTTATATTGCTTTAATTTGACCCATTAAAAATGTACTTTTCTCGCAAGATTGGTGAAAAAATAATCATAAATATCACTGAATAAGGTAACGCTCAATCGTGTATCGTTGAGATTTATAAATAGGCTACATATAATTTGCTAATGTACGATGTTAAAAAGCTGTGGAGTAATTGTCAGTATTAATAATTAATTTGAAACTACTATTGCAGACCTATCTTTTAACTTTCTACTGTATCTTGTAGAAAAAGTAGCATAAAAACCAAATAGAACCGAAAAGAGAATTAGTTCTCAATCCCGGCATAAAAACATTTTTAATTGAAGATTTATTTGAGACTTTGGGACTATCTTAAAAATCTAAAAAGAGATAAAATGATTATCGTAATATAATATAATAGTTAATTATAATTTAAGTAGGTCTGTTAAAAGAAAGATTACTGTTTAATTAATACTTTAGAGATTCAACTAAGCTTAACAAAATTTAAAATATATTTATTTATTGAAAATAAAATTGAATAAATTTCTTTTCTGTCATCTTTTTTATAGCGTACAGATTGAAAATGAATCAATCAAATTAGATTTTATTCATAAAGTTTTGGTTGGATTCAATGGCACACGTATTTAATATCGCATTGAAAGCTCGACTTCAAAGTTGTCTGAAAGGTAAACGAGCTTTATACTTTACTTTGCTTATAAAACCGCAAAAGATACGACAGTCAGACAAAGAAAGATGCGTCGTGAAATTGGAAAGATTCCAGAGTCCGAGACGTAATTTTTCAAGCAAAATGAAGAAGACTCAGTTAAAAGTTCTAATGTCATTCAAAGATAACTTGGTGCATCGCGAAACTCGAAACAAATACAAAACTAAATGGAAACTGAGAAATTTAGTGCCAAGAAGTAAGATATGCATGAGAAACGCTAGAGTTTTAAGTTGTGCTAGCTTTAAGAAATCGTTTTTTAAATAATTATTCTTTAAATGCAAATGTAAAATGTATTTCCTCTTTGAAGACAATATGCATACCGTTCCCGTTTTACAGTTAGTGAAGAAAAGAGAGATAACATTTTATTTTACTTAACATTAATTAAAAGGAACCTTTATAACGAATACTCGAAAAAAAAAAATAAGGCCGGCAGCAAAACGTTACTAAAAATTATAATTGATGTAATGTAGGTAAGGCCTTAAAGTTGGCAACCCATTTTCTAGAACTAATGATCATAGGTGAAATTTATGCTCGTTTGTCTTCCTATCGTATAAAAAAAATATCAAAACTAGTAAAGCGATATGTATTAAACATATGATTTATCCTGGTTACTACGGGTAACTTCGGCAAAATTAAAAATAAGATAGCATCTGAATTGATGATGTCAATACTAATATTACAAAGAGGAAAGATTTGATGTTTTTTTGTCTGTTTATTTGTTTGCATTGAATAAGCTTTGAAACTACTTGGCTGGTTTGAAAAATTCTTTCACCGTTTGGTAACTACCCTATCTCCCGTGGACATATGCTTTATTAAATTTAAAAAAAGTTAGGGATCCATACAAAACCTTCAGTAATGTAACCCGAGGTGTAAAAATCGAAACGAACGCAAACAAAGCCGCTGGCAGAAGCTAGTGTTAGACACGTGTGAAGTTGGGGCAGATTGTTTAAACAAATTAAGATTTTATGATACAACGCCGTGTTAATTTTCTTGAGTAAAAATTATTTATCCATTTCGCCATTAAACAATCTATAAATAGATGTTTTGATGTTGTGTAAAAGACTGAATTAAAATTATTAGTTATTAATATAACTGGTTATTTTCTATATAAAACTGTAATTACAATATACCGTACGTGGTTAAAAAATAATGTGTTAATAACAATCTTATAAAAGCTTCTTGCATTTGGAAGATAACGGAGGAAGTCAAGATAAATAACCTCTATAATGCGAAAAAGGTTCTATTCCCAGCTCTATATACTATCTGTATTGTCAAGGACAGATATTTCATAGCAAGTAATAAGATGAACAAAAATTTACATCGATTACCATAGAAACGAGTAACGTCCCATTTTGCACGGAGAAAGCTCCTCTTAATTACTGACCAGTTTATTTATCGCCGCTTTTTATCGTATCTTATTTTCAGAAGCTAATTATCGAAAGCTATAAAGAAAAGCTTTTTATTTCTACCGTTAGGTGCCTTGTTAAGGTTGAATGTAAAGTTCTTTTTTTTATATATGATAGGAAGGCAAATGAGCATACAGTTCAATTACGCGATTTCTGTCGCCCATGGACACCTCCAATATCAGTAGATCTAGAAGACGCGTTGCCAACCTGTTGTTAAGGCCTTATTTATTTTTATTCTGAGTATTCGGAAATTCATAAACTGAAATCGAAACGCGCATAGCACTTCACGACTTTTCCGTCTATGAACGGTGCTACGTGACCCGGAACTAAAAACTCGAAATGCCTGTGTTTTCGACTCTCGTCCGGCCATAGTAGGTTCGTCTTTAAAATATATCTTATAATACCTCGCAGTGTTACCCTCGTTTACGTACATTGATGATAACATAAGGTGATAATAATAAATTCCTGTCATAATCTGTCTAGTTATTTCAGAGATTAGTCGGAACATACAGACAGACAAAGTTTTTATAAATTAAATTTCTTTTATGTTCATATAATTTTTAATACAAACAGACGCTTCAATTTTATTTCTATGTATATATTTTATATATCATTCTTTGATAGGGTTTTTTAATTTGAGAGCGCACTATTGATTTGTAAGTTTCGCTTATCAAGAGAACCTCACTCATTTGTCAAATGAAAAATATATAAAACCTTTTCACATTGCTATAATCACGATCTTACGTATAGACTAGAGCTGTCTACTTCTGACATATTTTTCGTTCTTTCTACTCACATTATTATTTTTGAAGACACATTGATCAAAGGATTAATTGACATTTTTTAGACCTCTGACATAATCGTAGTGCCTTTTTATTTGTAAAAGAATATGTATGCATTTATAAATACTTACGTATAGTTAAATCTGCAAAGGTCGCTGTGGTTTTGTGATGGGGCTGGGACCGCCGCCCAGTGAACGGCTCTTCCACCACTGGTTACAGCTGCTAGGAGACGTTGACGGCAACCACAAGACGACCATACACTTGCACTTGCAATACCACCAGTCTGTTCACACAATAACAATATCTTTATCATACTATAGCCAAACCTAGAAAAATTAAGTTATAAACTTATATAGCCGCTCAGGGCACAATCGATTTCGATAACTTTATCTTATGTCCTGATCGCGAAAGTATTATATATAATGCTGAAGAATTTTATGAACGTTGGCGTGATATGCATTTTTTCTAAACCAAGTATTAAAGCTGATAAACAAATATAGTTTTGAGTTACAAATTATAAAAAAAAATATAGAATTTTACTCTAGAATTATGATCTGAATTCATAATCAGAATAGCTTTACTTTTTACGTGATTTTAATTTACTAGATATACTTATTTTTTTACCTAACGTAACCACTTAATAACTGACGACTATAAAAATATTTCGAATTACAGTATATAAATGCATATTTTTTTAAATGCGTAAGTAACACCGCGGGTCACTAGTATCATATAATCATTACCTAATATGTGGTTAAACTAATTGAACCAATTACTCACTTGCAACGGAGTTGGTAAGTTCTCGACAAGTAGGTAACATTTCGAAGTTGAATTCCAACGACTTATCCGTTCACGTGCTAATACGTAGTGAGTTTCTATTTCCTTGCCCTCCACAGCTACTAATTCCGCCTGTAACAAGGTTTTATATATTAAGTTTTTAATTAATATACGACTAGTCGTAAGCCAGCTATTGTAAAGCTAGCCAATCCAACGGCTACTTATTAGTAATTACGCAACACAGATAAAATATAAAAATGACGTAAATATTCCCGCCAAATTAAAAAATTTGACATCTGCAATAAAGATTAATATATTTTTTACACTACGAGTATGAATGCATATTGAAAACATTCGTTCATTTTTAAGCCATAATATTCCAGAATATAAATAATTATATATAATTTATATAAAATAATTTATGTAAAGCTTTAAGATCAGTTGTACCAATCAAAACGCCCAAATTGCTCATTAATATTTTATTTCCCAGAGGTTTTCTCGTAATTAGACATTTCTTAATTGAATAACAAGATGGAGGTTTTATTGCTAAATCAATCTTAAATTGAATATATAACTTGTGACACGAAAGTCGAGGATCTTGTTTAGAAAACCCTTTTAGCTGTGTCATAAAAATTGAACATTTTTCTATAAGTCGCCTGCTTCTGACTGATATGTAGTTTTATTACTCTTTCATGACCATCGAATTAAAGGGATTTTTGTTAAATTTATTTTCATCGTTGAAACAAGAATGTCAAAAATATTCTCAATATTTTGGTATCCACTTAGAAAAAAGAGAATATTTTTGTATTATAACTAAGTTAACAGTGGTTTAAAAAGAATTAGTAGTCTTATTTAGAAGCTGCAACGATATTAAGATCGCGAACAAAAAAAGGTTATCGAAGTAACCAATAAAATATAATATTCGACAATAATATAGTCATATCTAGAAATAATAATTTGTTAAAAACTTAAACGCGTATATTCCTAATTTCCCTTTACATTCCGAAACGAATTTTATTTAACTTTCCGACAAAAGGAATTGTGTTATTTGTACCCCGACTTTTAGTCCAACGTCCTTGATCAAACAAAAGAATAAGCGCAGTATGCACTTCAAATATCACCACATTTTTACTCCAGAATTTATTTAAAAATGCATTGTTTTCGTTAAATACTTACATGAAAAACTGAAATAAATCATATAATTCTAACCTATTACGACAAGTTTCTTTACTAACACTTTGTTATGTTGTCTCACTAGTTTACTTTTATCATCAAAGCGTAAATCTATAGCCCTGTATCCCAGAAACATCTCAGTTGTGACGTCCTTTGTTTTAATCCAGATACGGATCGAGACCGCGTCATCAGAAGTTCACATCAAAAGGCGTCATTGTTCAGTAGTCAGTTCCAGGAAACGGGAGGTTTATTTTATATTCACACAAAATACGAAATGAAAATATATAACAAAACGACAACCATTCACAAAACAGAAATTAGGTTTACGTAAATACGTTATAATTAAAAAGTGACCACAGATTAGTGATCTAATAAATACTAGTTATACAAGCCACAGACTATAATTTAGGAACCGCTTGTTTTCGTAATTAATGTAACTGTTGATTATTACTTACTTGGAATATTTTGTAAACAGAATAAAGTTTATTAGCATATCTGGGATATTTAAAATTATCTTACCTAAATAGTTCAATAAAATTTGTGATAGGATTTCTAACTTCATCTATTAATTCATATGAATGGATTTTAAAATAACCTGAATTGAATTTAACACGTAGGTTGTTTTCTTTTTAATTAACTAGACAATCAACGATCATTTGTAATATTTCACACAAAAAGTATGTCGTCTGTGAAGGCCCATAATAGCTTCCAAGCCATTTTCTTCACACTTTTCGGCAACTTTTGCAAAGTTCAGACCCAACACCATTACGCTAGCAAATAAATTACAGCTCATTGATTTTCCATTGTTTTTCTTCTTCCCCTATAAAACGTTTATCTTGTGTATAAGCGCGTGATTTCATTGTCATATAAAGCCTTGGCACATACAACGATAAAGTAAGTGTTTTTATATATCTATATCAGTCATAAAAACAGTAGCAGGAACGTGCCTATTCATCGAATATTCGATTTTGAATTTAAGAAGTTACGAGAAATAATAAAATATTATTTTCAAGATATTTTTTCCTGTTATTTAATGGTTAACTTTACAAGTAGTTTTTAAAAAATGTAAATGTTTTCAATATACTATAAAAGTTTATTCGTTTAATTAAATTTTTTTCTTTTAGTTGCTACACTTCTCCATTATCTAAAATTTCATAGCCACGATGTTTTACTCGAAATAAATAAGGCCTTAAGGTTGGCAACGCGCTTTGCAAATCTACTGAACTTGGAGGTGTCCAGAGGCGACAGAAATCGCTTAATATAATTTAACTGTATACTTAATTGCCTTCCTATCACATACAAAAAATAAATTTCGCCCATCATATTGAGGTGTAGCATTTCGTGTCTCTCGTGCCTTAATAATCCAAATATCACGACACGTTAAAAAGTTAGTATTATTTAAAGTCTATATCAAACTTAAATAAAGACTCGAACTCAAACTAGTTAACAATATCAGTTCTAAATTAATAACGAGTTGCTAAGAATAAGTTTCCACACGTTTGCTTCATTAGTTAAAGTTTATAAAACCAAAGCACTGCATCCGCTGCGAGCCACAGCCAACTAAAATTGTTGTGAAGTTTTCATTCAGTTTACAATTCTTGCGGTCTCTATTGTGCATAACTACTCTATACAACAAATTTATAATTAACTTTGACACTTTACTTTGTCCCATGTTTTATTTGATTTAGGGTTGACATACATCACACACTGAAATCTTGTTTTGTCTATAATTAAAGTTTTTTTTTTTTAAGGACAGTTATTAAAATATTAGATTTATAAAGATTTTTTTATGAAACAAACTAGTGATAATACCAATGAACACATCGAAAATTATACATTGAATACATTTTAAATAATATAAAACATATTACCGTATTCCCTACAGTTTAACCGTGTGTCAAATATTCTTTTAAAATTACTCTATTTTTCTCAAGAATAATCTGTGGTCACTCCATTTTAAAATATTATATCGTATTAACTAAGTTTATATTTCAAATTCTGTCTAATAAATTAATTTCAAATGTTATTAATTACTAAAACATATTTTATTTGTATCGGGTATAGGTTTTTCGAATCTGTTATTTGATTTTATACTAAGCTATGTTTTTGAAGTTTTACTTTTGGCGCGTTTGTCCCAAAAATACGTGTCAAAATTATACGATGCGCGCGCATACTTATTACAAACAAGGGACGTGAAGTTAGCTGACTAATGTCATGTTTCTGTGAAAGTTATAAATGTGATTATAGTATGAAGTATCATTGTTTCTAAAATAATAAATCTAGAACATTGATTTATACTAGTTTGAGTTAAATACATTTTCTAGTACTAATTATACATGAGTCTGATTTTAAAAAACATGCGCTGGTGAATTATCTGCGGTTTTAAAAGTTCGTGCTAAAAGTGACCTTTATTTTAATTTAAAGTGCATTTATGGATTCCAGGTTAGTTTTCGGAATTTTTTATACTATTAATGATTATAATTGGATTTTGTTTTGTTTTTGTTTCTTTTTTTGTTGTTTATTGTGTGTACTTGCATGTGTATAATGTATAATGTATATAATATATGTACGTATATACCTTGTCCAATGCCCTTCTTTTGGTGGGTTGCCCGGACCCAAGTTAATGCAGTGTGTGTAGTTGTTCATATTTTGTGCATTTCTTTGTATTGTGTGGGTCGAATTCAATAAAATCAAAATATTTTTTTTTTATAATTCATCGTTTCTTAAATAATAATAAAATACCCTTAGTTATTTTTGGCCTGTTACGCCAAAAACGTATACTTAACTATTTGCTTTTCGTTTTTTTTTTCTTATTTTATAAACATAATATACTCTATTTATAGTTGAGCTAATATGTTCTAAATTTAATTTTAATGTTGGAATTGTGATTCATGGATAAACAAAATGAATTAGGAGCGGTATTATTCATCCAGTCCGCCAAAAGCAGTACGAACTATCGTTTGAACTCTGAACGTACGTAAAAGTTGCAAACTTTATATGTGGGCTCGTAATAAAACAAAGTTATTGTAGTTTTACGAGGAAAATCTGCGTTTTATTCTATATCGACGCTCACGGATACACGAATAGATTTTATTACATATTTTTCAATTGCCTCGAAAGTGCGGAGTTTAAGGGGTGACATAGATTTATATGATTTGAAATTTTTAGTGTTGCGATATTAAAAGGAATGCTTTATTTAACTCCGTATTATTATAAGACAGAAAATTATAGTCGTTAGGGGTTTATTTACTAATGAGGACTATTCGTTTTCCTTGTTACATATAACGTTTTATACAATTTTATAACTGACAATAAAAATATAGTAATAAGACAACGTAATTTATTATAAGCTACTATTTTTATATCTTTAATTGTAGAGTTTTACACTTTATATCGAGACAGTATTATGTAATGGATTAGCTTTTTTTTTACTTCACATAAATCTTATAGTACTATACGCCTTATTTAAATTCCATTGTATTCAAGATCGTCGCTAAAACGGCGATCGCAATCAAGGAAGTTTATATAAGAAAAGGTAAAAAGTTATTTCAAGATTGCAGCCATTCGGCTGGTCTTGAGCCAAGAAAGGTGGCGTTGCGGAACTGAAATTCATTTTCTTTATTAAATTTGTTAACATAACAAAGGAGTGTTGCTCACCGTTTTTGCTTTAGTTCTTGTAAAGAGGGTTGAAGGATATTTTGTAACAGACAATTGCAGTCCACGTAAAGTTAGATTAGTTTGGTGTTAAAGCGATATGATACGTATACGGTGTATAAATAACATTTACGTTTTAATTTAACATTCTTTAACACCTTCAAAATGACGATAAAATTTTCTACTTTAACTTTTAAAAGCATCAATCATGCAATATTTAGTCAATTAAAAATATTCGTATATTAATCTTATTTATTCATTTGACACGAAATATTATGTACTGTATTATTGGAACTAATTTAAATAATTTATCTAACTATGGAGCTAGATTTTTTTATACGATAGGTAGTCAGGCGAGCATACAGTTCATCTATACTAAGCCATTCCTGTCGCCCATGGACATCTCTAAGATCAGTAGAACTAGTAGACGCGTGGCTAACCTTAAAAGATAGACTCTAGATAATATAAAAAATACCTTTGAATTTTTTTTCATATAATTCGTATCAGCTATGAGTAATGTATACTCAGTGCGTCACAGTTAGTGCTATCTCGTATCATATTAACCTTCAGTGGCCTGCCACCTTTTCTGGACTCCAAGACATAACTCAAATTTAGTGGTATTACGATTAAAAATATTGTTACGTTTACGACCTTAAGACTTACACAAAACGAGCTGATTTACGTAAAAGTTGCGTCTTATAGACCGAAAGGTACGATAAGTCTTTATGTAAATAGTAAATAAGGGAGTTTATATACTGCTCAAGCTTTCATTAGTTCAAAATATATTTCAAACAGTTCCCATACAAGTCTGATGGAAAATCACTCAGACCGAACATTTTACGTGCATTCACGGCCAAAACGCTAGAACAGCAATTCAAATACTTGCATTTAATAGAACTTAGTTTTAGTGAAATCCAATTTTAAGCCGATCGGAAAACAACCTCGTGTAAAGCTTCCATCGATTCATTTAGATCTAACAATTTTACTTTTAAAGTGTTCATTAAATATTAGGTATCTTTGTGCGATTAAATTGAAATGTCTGCTCAGTGACAAATTTATAACTCGCAACGAAAAAGGGGAGTGTTATAAATTTTATATATCTGTATGTCTATCTGAGGCATCGTAGGGCTTAAAATGCACCGGTTTTGAAGCAATTTCTTGGATGACGTCATCTGATGTTTCATAACTATAACTTATAAAGATCTGTTCAGGTATTTGGTGATATGTTTTTATAGTTTAATGCGTGTGAATGCAGAAATTCTCAAAATATTAGATTTATGTCAGTGAAAATCTTATTATTAAAATACAGCCATTTCTGGGATTAGCCGGAACAAAACGACAGACAAATATTTTATAGACTGTGGCTTAATTATAAGTGCCCTATATATTTTCATATACAAAGCTAGTGACTTTCATTCAATTAAATTTTATTTAGATATAGTCGTGTGTACCTACCGTTTCAAAAAATTTGTTTATCTTTAGAAAAAAACTGTTATTTTAACAAACAGTTGTTGCAAATGTTTTTATTTGTACAGACAACCTATTTGCGGTTTACTATTCTTCGTTATTCGCTTAAATTTTACTCAAGCATAATGTCTCTTCCCATCAACTAAAACAGTTATTATATGTACAATTAATACGACTAATCCGTTCGTTAGATAAGGCTGAAGTTTAGCTAAGTCAGCCCGCCAGACTAATTTCATTAATCCTTAGTGATTGGATTTGCAGAGCCGTGCCAAATCAGACTTTTCACTGCGCTTTACTTGTACAGACTTGATTACATAAATGTAGATTAATTAACGTATGGATTCTGTTACATGTTGTAGATACGATTCTCAAACGTGATCTTTTAACATTGCGAAATTTTCTGTCTGACAATATATTTATTTGAAACTTCAAATTTACTCAAGAGATTACAATTAGAGGAACGTAATAATGTAACGTGGATTTTAAATTGGATTAAAAATGTGCTGGAATTGAGAAATTGACGAACATATTAAAAGCTAAGTATTATAAAGATAGAGTGTAGCTTAGACAAGACGTAATAATAACATTGATTTTAAGTTATTTCCATCTGTAAATGACAAGGTGTCTAAATAAATCTTCTTAAAGTATAGCTAAAAACCGTCACGGATGCCATTTCAAACAAACAAACTGCATTCGATTCCATCTATTCGTTTAAGAACTAAACATAACTGCATTAACACGTACGAGTAGGTAGTTTCACCTTTTTTGTTAAGTGTTACATATGCAGATAAAAATTGTGTATGCAAATGTTTTATCGTCTCTGAATATTAAAATTTTAATTCTAAATTATCTAAAAGAGAAATAATAACATAATTTCATATTTTTAAAGAGCAAATTATTCTGGTATATAACTAAATATTATCTACTTAAATTCATAATATATTGAGATATTGATATTCGAACTATCCATTACAATCTCACAGTTACCAACTTATGTTACGATCCAAATACATTACTAAGTTTCAAGTATCACTAAACACTTGACTGTGTTCCTAATAAACGTGTAGCATAGTACATAGGTGCCCGTCCTATACATATATATTATATGGAACTTTTAATATAAAAATAACAGCTTTTTGTTAATGAATATGAAAGTATATACGCTACTTCTTACAGAAAGATAATTTATAAATTTAATGTTTGTCTGCCTGTCTGTTTATTTTGGCTAATCATCCAAATAGCTGGTTCGGCATTAATGATACATTAGAATATAGTTCATTTTAAAATTAGCGGTTTTTTCTTTTATTATTTGTTCAACGATGTGCTGGCGACCATTTCTTTTTTTTGATTTAGAGTTTTACATCTATGAATGTACGGTACTTGGCCGAAATAAATACAATTATTTAGGAATTCAATAGGCGAATGCTAATCACGCGCATAAAAACATTCTTATAAAATTTAATATGAACATGTTATAGTTTGCGAGAATCGAACCTATACTTATTCGGACAAAATTTCCTTCTCCACTTCGAAACGTGCGTTAATTAAGTTTTATATATCTTGATCAAAATTAATTTAGTCATTAGTCAGTTATTACTATAACAAGAGAGCTTAGGATACATTAAAATCACCTTTTACATATATAAAACTCCCCAAGCTTAATGGAATCATAAATCTATCACAGTAATTAGATTAAACGTAAAAGTTAATCTGTTCGTATCCAATAGGTAGTCTCAGATAGCGATCCAAAAGTTTTGACTCCGTTCGATAATGGAGTTAAAGCAAATGACTAGATTTCCTTGGCAAGGCCGGCAATGTATTTTTATGTGCCCGCAACGATCGGATTTTCGTAGTTAAGGGCCATCAGCAACTTTCGAAATGTCTTTAAAATAAATAGCTTCCCGCAAATGGCTATCTGCGACGGAGAGCTCTTTAAAAGTTTTTAGGATGAATAATTTAGAGCTTTTTTTTATTTGTTATTCCTTTAAAAAACAGAGATGGTTAATGGGAAGATATAGTTACAAATAAAGTTTAAAAATAACAATAATTAAGAACTTTTATCGCATAGATTAATGATCGTTATTATTGATAAATTTACTAAAGTAAAAAAAGTAAGTTTAAAATAAATTTAAAAGATTGGGCCAGGCTCCGCTGCTGGTGGTCTTCCAGATTAGGTTTTTAATACTATCTTTATTTTTGTATTTTACTTTTATATCTATTTTATAAAAAACTTAATTAAGAAATTAAATAATTATATGAGAAAAATTAACTTTTACTAGACATGTTGCTTCTTAAACAGTGAAACGCTAAATGAATGGTGTTATTAGGATGTTTCATATCATACGTGAAGTCAGAACGTTATTCTATCCCCTCTTGGAGATATAAGTTTATTAATTACAAAGGTAATTTGTTGAGAGATACATTTAATATAATTAGTTTTTAGACTAATCAACGGCAAACATGTAAGAATTCGGTGTATCGTAAATCTACACTAATATTATAAAGCTGAAAAGTTTGTTTGTTTATTTACAGTGTTGCATAGTACTTGTATCGAAGAAGGCTATAGGCTTTATTATAATTTCAAAAAATCAGGGCTCCTTACTAAAAGTCCAATAATGTGAATCAAGGTGTAAAAATCGAAGAGAATGCAAGCGAAGCCGCCGCCATAAGCTAATTTTGTATAAATTGTATTTAAACAACTTTTGTAGCTAAGATTTTTTAAAAAAGGCCAAAAATTCGTTTAAAAATCTTATTTTTCATGTAGATTTATTCACTTAGAACATTTTTACCGGAGATTAGTGTCGTAATTTCTTAAATAGGCCTTTTATTTTACTTTTTTTATGAACTAAGAGATTATTTGGCTTTATCTCGACATAATTTATCTAGTCAACTGAAGCTTCTTTAATACACCTAAAGATAAAAATACAAAGG
>JAOSYY010000014.1:3450939-3476015 GCA_025727935.1 Hebomoia glaucippe | reverse complement strand
AATATACAGGCGCTGGCGACGCATCAATTCTTATTAAAATGTTCAAAAACGTTAAGGCTACGTTAATCAAAGCGAAACGTAGGGTCACGCATAAATAAAAACTAATGCTACTTGACCCCTAATGCTATTACGCGTAAGGTTCTGTCTTAAGCGTTTTTCTTTTAAAAGAAGTGCTAAATTCATGGTACTCCGAGATATACAAAGCGGTGACATAATTATATAGTATTTATATCAAATGTTATAATAATTAAAGAGAAACTAAATTTATGACTACTTTTGTTTTTAATAAAACGAACGTAATAAATAAAATGTTATAAAATACAGAAATAAGTTAGTAATTCTCTAAACTAGGAGATATCGATTATATATATATATATATTCGTGCTACTATATTTATACATACATACATTTTTAACTCTAGATCGATGAGACAAAATTTTCAAAAATAAAAAAAAATTGAAAAGGTTTTTTTTCTTATGTACACTTTATATTGGCATATACTATTTTATATTTTTCAATGATGCACTTACTTTGATTAAAACCCTAAGATTTAACACAAATTTTATTCTTTTCTCCTAATCCCCAAATTAACCGGAGCGATTTATATATATTTGTTTTATTTCTTAAATTCTATATATACTTTTCCTATAAACTTTGAGAAAACTAAGGGTTATTTTGGTATAAGAAAAAGATGATATAATTTTATTTATTTGTAGCACCAGGTATAAACAATTTTTAACTTGTGGCAAAGAATATAGCATCTATTCATTTTAATTAAATGTAAGTGTACATTTTGTATACATAATTAGGTGTTCTCAATTTGAAATTTCATTTTTGTACTGTAAATGTAATTATCTAAATACTACTTGATGTATACTAATTACAGTTCAAAAGAACTTAAAGAAAAATCTAAAAGCTTGTTATAATTGTCGGAGGTCTTCCTAGACTGGTCGTACTCAAACGCCGAGGGACATTTTCACATAAAGAATCTAATTAGCCGTCGACAGGTTGGGTTGGTGTATAACATAAAAACATTACCAACGGAAAACATTACTTCGGACGTAATTAATTTTACTTTAGAAAATGAGCGAGGAAATTATTATTCATGCTTCCGTTCCGCGATAGAGAAATTATAAGGCTTTTATTACTACTCTCAATTAAGCTCGGTGTCGGTTATATATCAGTAGGTTAACTTCAAACCCAATTATAGACTTACATGCTTACGATTCTTGGAAATCAAGTATAATGTTACCAAAAAATATATTTTCGTATTTGTAGATTCTTTTGTCCATTTGTGAACACAGTATTTGAAAACCTTTCATCCAGTCGGCATTGTTTGGATTACGACTAGAATTCTACGAATCTAGAGCCTCCAAGGAATGTTTTTGTAGTTATTAATGGATTTTATAAGCTTTGACAAAAAATGAAATAAAATGGGGAATTCTAAATCTATTATAAGTTTGATAATACTTTAAAGCTACTCATTTATTTTCGATATTTGTATGGGAGTAAAGTATATAAATAATTATATACCTATGGTCAAGATTATTTTTATTTTTTTTAAAAGATAGGAAGGTAAGCGAGCATACGGTTCACATTCTAGTAAGGGATTTCTGTCACCCATAGACACCTCAAAGACCTGGAGATCTAGCAAAAACGTCTCCAGCCAAAAGATCTAAGCCATATTACATCATTTCTTAGTTAGTAAAATCGATTGTCGGCCTAATTTATTTTTATTTCGTATATTCGGAACTACTTTAATAAACCAAATTATTACTTAAATTTAATTTATAATTCTCTTCAATTTAAATGTATGTTTGAAAATTATCAAGTAATGTCAACAGAAGTCTGTCAACATTTTTAAATACATTAATCTATAGTGAAGTGAAAACAAAAAGGTTTAAAGGCACTCGTTTGTAAAAACACAATAGCGCGCTCACTACAAACAAAGAATCGCTTACATGACACCAGTGTCAAGAGCATGTTTAGCGAGCCAAGGTTAAAACTTTAAAAGCTTTTTTAAAAACAACGTCAATAATGACCTACCAAGATCAGTTTTAATATACTCGCCTGCGAACAGATATTCAGAAAAATGTACTATGCGAGTAGCTGTACCGGCAAACGCTGATTTGCCATATAAATTAATGGGGTTGGATGATAGAAAGTTTAAAATTTAGTGTTACATCATACAAAAAAAAAAAACGTCCAAAAAATAAAATTTGGGGAGGTCCCATATCACTTAAGCATATAAAAAAGGTAATCTATTCTTAGAATTATCGAATATACCTATAAAATATGATCGAAATCGGTGAAGCCGTTTCGGGGGAGTTTGGCAAATTATACTGTGACACAAGAATTTTATATATTAGATTTCTTTGTACTGGTAATTCCAAACACTGTTACGACTTAACTCTTAAGAACTAGCTAGCAATAAAACGTTATATTCAGTCAAATTGTTTTATTACAGCTCATATTATAATATTATTTGTAGAACGTTATATACATAAACACATACAAAACTTGATACGATTATTAAAATTAGAATAAAGGTATTTAAATCATGTAAGCTAATAGAAAAACCTGAAGAAGATCCAAATAAAAATTAATAAAACAACAAGTTAAAAATGCAAGAAAAGTTTTAATAATAGTTTAAATGAAGATATTTTCCTGTTAAGAATTTATGAAAAATCAGTTGCTATTATTGGGACTTTCTTCTATAATTTAATAATTTTATGTTAGAAAGTTTCTACTTAATTTATGCTCGGCTTTTTATTATTTCATTCTATTTCTTTTTATTTTTCAACGCTCTAAATAGATAAAATTATTCTGTGCTTTTTAGAATAAATTTTAAATATTTATTATAAGTTTGAACTGTATTATAAGTTGAAATATTTTTATTGCTGAGAAATTAGCCTAACGAATGTTTTGCATTAAACATGACTAAGTAATGAGTGGAAGTTTTAAATTTGGAATGTATGTCGGAAAAGCTGTTAAAGCTTAATATTTTTCATGCACTCAGTTGTAGCACTTTAATTACATATAAGCTAGGAGCTTTAACTGGACTTATTCAAAGTCCCGACATAATTTTCCACAAACCACCTCCGTTTGTCTTGTCCCCAGTGTCCTAGTAACCTGTAAGTTTGCATACTAATTGTAGTACCTACCTCCTCACTAACGACACGCCTCGTATCACCTTACAACTTATGCTCTCCTGGTAGTTAGTTTCCAACTGACTTAGCATGACTTACGTACATGGAAAGTACTTTTAGAAATAATTATTCATTGAATTTAATGCCACGATTTTATTTTTCACTAGAAATTTCCCACGGTTTCGCCTGTGTTAATATTATACACACACTATTTACAGAGTAAATAAGAATTATGACTTAAAAATAATATTAAACATTTAAATGTATGATGAGCAATCATTAACGGAAAATTCACCAACTGTCTCAAAGATTAACTGAAGCAAAGAAGTATACTTTTTTATTTGTTACGAATTTTGTATTTTAAGAAAATCTTTATTATTTTGATATCATAAATATTCACTTTAATTTATACGTCCCTAGAAATAAAATTTCAGAAAAATCTTTCGTTTTAGTTTCGTTTGTGATTAAATCGACTTTGTATTATTAACATTACTTCACTATGAACAAAGTAGCGCGAAGTTGAACTCTTTACACCTCGCAAGATTTGTTTAACAGATATTCACTACCCATGCGTATATTTTAACGAATATAGTAGTATTACTTAAAGTTGGTTTGACTGTAGATAAGCTAGGAAAAACCGCTGTTTACATTTTCATAAAGCAAAAGGAAATATTATAAGAGAACTCACCCTAGTTATTTGACTTTAGGTCAGGAGCTCAGGTGCACAGCAAATAAAGGACATTTCATTTACTCTAGTACGTATGAGATACGCTGGGGATAATTTTCTCTTGCATTGTATATATATATATATATATATATATATTGTTATTAATTAATTCTGGCGAGGTTTATATTTAATAGGTCAAGTATATATTTAAGGGTGGTTGGACGTAGAAAATGTATATTTTA
Source organism: Hebomoia glaucippe (assembly GCA_025727935.1). Taxonomy (NCBI): domain Eukaryota; kingdom Metazoa; phylum Arthropoda; class Insecta; order Lepidoptera; family Pieridae; genus Hebomoia; species Hebomoia glaucippe. The sequence goes on along the minus strand of JAOSYY010000014.1, from coordinate 3,471,957 downwards.
GATCCCTTACTATTGTATTAATGAAAATCTATATTTAAAAAAGAAATCCTACTTGAACTCTGTTAAATCTTTTTTTCGTTACATAATCCTTTTTCGAAGTTTCTTGAGAAAATAAAAATATTGTATGCAGAAAGTTAGATTGTAAGAAAGATTTACTAAATTTAAACTTCATGCATTTGGCGGTTTACGCAAGATACACGGATTTGGGAAGCTTAATGCGAGTGAACCTGCGTTTCGTTTACTAGTGAACTATTAAATTATATAGTATGTGGAGAAACCCCAGTATTTTAGGCAATACCTAACAAATAGAACCTTACTTAATCCTTAATTTTGGCTTCAGTGGAATGAGTTGAATTTATTTAGTCACCTTTTGTCAATTTACCATTTTATATCATGTAAATAAACATGTACGCAATAAATAAAATAAAAGAAATTGATACGTTAATTCTGACAAAATAATGGTAACGATTAAATCGTACAAATAACAGTTTGAGTTCGTATTGCAGACGCTTATTCACAGCAAAAAGAGCGATTTAGCGAATATATGCTTTGAAGAAAGAGCTTAAATGCGGACGATTGAGAGTGGTGCAATTTAAAAGCTTAAAGCGTAGAACATAAGCATTATATTTCCTGGAACTAATGTCTTTTACTACTTGTTATGTTTGCAAGTTGATTTTTAATGTAAAAAATGAAGCCGATAGTAAAAACTTTCGTTAAATAACTTTTCTATTTTCATATACGTCTTACGCAAGTTAACGATGGCAGTTATGATGTTCGCTAATTCTCAGTAGACTCGATTTACCGAACACTTTAAAAGTGCAAGTAAAAGTTTATTAGAAACTTTACAGTTTCCTTAAATGGTCTTATGGCTATTATAAAAGTTTGAATGAATATACAAGAAATTAAATATTATCATGATTATTTTATTAGCCGATGCTCGTGTTAAATTAATAAATTTATCTATATTTATGTGTTTCTCTGACACACCAAAAATCTGAGAGCCAGCATAGACTAGATTACACGAGTATAAACAAAAAAAATCGACATCATCCCTTAAACGATTTTTAAATTTCCTGAAAGTTTATTCATCGCTTCCCCTAAAATATTTCTTCATATTCTAAAATATTATTTCAAATCTTTTATCAATTATTCCACTTCGAACTTTATATTCTTAAGAAATATGTTACCGATATTCTCTTCCCGTCTCATATCTACATATCAAAATCCATCAGGATGAATAGTGCCGTTTTGCAGCGACAAACAGACAAACAGGATTACTTCAACTTAAATATAGATTCCATCTTATGACTTGGATCGCGCAAAAACCGCGTCTCACGAACAAAAGCAGTAGATAGCAAACAATTACTACGTTTCCATATACATTTCCTAATCTCAGTTCATTTGTACTGTATTATCCTGCCCTCAGCCATATCCGTCGAATTCTGTGAGGCGAGATATTCCCGAGATCTTTCTATTTGTTGCTCCTGCATATACTTTGCAACACTACGTAGAATATATTCAACTGAAAATTGGCAGAAGGAAATGCCATATAAGCTCCGCGGGAAATGTGGAAAAACATTCTAAAAGATGTGCATTGTGACGTAGATGAAAATTCGTACAGTGAATTTTCGTACGACCTTTTCAATAGTCTTATCGGTAGTTGAAGAAATAACATGCTTATAAAACAAATGGTAAGGAAATTATTTTATAGAATAATTATATATCTCAAACAAAATGACATTGCTTTTAACAAAACAATTATTTGGTTATTTAACCGTATTTAATTTTATGGTATTATAGTTAATTCCTTTGTAATAACCATTGTTCCAGGATCATCCTTTTGTTTGCGAGACAAATTTATCCGAGCTTATCCTTAATGAGTTTCTTTTCTAACAATAACTAGGTCTTGTCATGTGATATTCTCATTTATAATACAAAGGAGCGCTCGATGGCTGTGTTTGATAGAGGGCTATGCGTGAGTGGACAAAAAGGACTACTGAAATACTTGATATAATATCCAAGTATCCTCACATTTAATGATCCTTGACCTCTTTTAGCTCAATAGTAAGCTTATTGCATTCAGCATCACAAGTTCGAGACCTGGGAAAAACAGAATAAATGTGTCTATTTTCCTTAATTTACTTATTTAAGTTACTCCTTATGTCGTGTAACTTCCTAGTGAGAGCCCCATCAAAGCAGGCTAGCTCTTTACAGCTTAGCCGGAACAAACAGTCAAAAAGACGGACAGACAGAAATAATATAAATGGTCCCTTTGTAAGTACTGTAAATACTGTTTTTATATAAAATATATATTACAAAGCGACACTTCAATTGCATTGATTTCTTATCATATTTTTATATTTTATAGCAACCTCTATGAAAAGTTTCATTCTTTTGATATAAACCATATTTTATTTTCTCTATCGCCACACAGGTTATAAAGAAAATAAATGAAAGTTTTTCGATCGAGATCGTTTCTCGCAGCTCTATTACAAGCAGAAAGTTAGCCATAGTACTTCCGCCCCAGCCTTTGGGTTTTCCTCAGACGTTTTTCCTTAGAAGTTTATCTTGGTTCCTCTCGTTAGGGTAAAATTAATCAGTTCTTGAATTAAATTTAATCTTAACCTTTTCTCTATTCTCTAGTTGACCTCAGTATAAAATACACTAATTTGTTACTTAACATTATTATCTGATATGTCACCTTTTTCACATAACCAGAACATACTCTATCTACTTTAAAACACTAATATTATTATCTAAATATTCCGATTATTTTACGGGCGTATTTATTCGGGATTTTCACGCGTGAAAACTATCGAACTTCAAAATGGTGTTGCTTTAGACGAGTTAATTATGCCGATATGAATATTTATTTGAAACTTTAAAAATATACATAAAAAAATCTTTTGTACTTATAGCCTCAAATTTACGCTAAAATACACTTTTGAAGCTTTTAAATTTGGTTGGTGGTTTTTATAAATGTCACCAAGAAATTCTGTATCAATAACGTTTTATGCCAAGCGGTTCAGCTGTTTTATATGGAGTAAAGATCTTCGAAGTAAAAGTTGTATTAGAGTTTATCAGAGATACGGGTTAGGTCTTAATATGCTTAGAATATTTATTTATACTTTCGTCAAATCATCCTCGCGAGAGTGTCTTGACATCAATCTTGAAGAGAATAATTTCTCAGATTGAGGCCATCAAGACACGCATCCCAGCTCTCCTCATTATAATTATACTGAACGTATCCCTCAGGACATTCTTGACATTCATCCGGAATGTAGTGGTCTAAGCCTTAGCGATTTAGTTCACCATATTCAAGGTAATCTCGCCCTTACGTTGCCGTACTTTGCATGAAATCGAGCTTATTTTCCCTTATACGAGAAAATAATTTGAGAGCGGTTTAAATCCGCTTTTCTTCAATGCTTATGCTTGAAATACTGTCTTATTTTTCCTACTTCCGTTTTAAGAAAATTAATTAAGTGCTATTGCTCTTTTTAGTTCCGTTTTGTAAACAACTGCTCTGGCTTGTTGGTCTTAATATACTTTTGTCTTTATATTTTCATTCATATATTCAAATTTTATTTTAAAATGGGTCAGATTTGGAAAAATATTTTTATTATAAGATTTAACAAATAGATTATGACAGAGTAAAGCAACCTATACTTAAAATAAATTATTGGAAATCGCGAGTCTACACATTCAATGAATTTGCTTAAAGATCCTAGACAACTACAAGTGTTTGACAAAATTGACATGAACGCAAGCAAAAGCTATTATTTAATAAAACACACACACATATAAATATATATTTTCTGTCCGTGTGTTTGTTACTAGACTCCCCATAAAGGGCTGAACAGTTTTTCACGATTTTTTTGTGCTTGTTTAAGGGGATACGGAAATATTTTCACATATTGGTCCAAAAATAAAATAAAAATTATATTTCATCCGGTTTTTACACATATATTAGTATAAAATAATAATTTCAAGCTTTAACTTAGTAGACAATTAATATGTAAGTACAATCTTATATTTAAGGATTCCTGTAGTGATAAACGGTACTCGTGTACTTATCTTAACCCTTTGTACATCTTATGACGTTGAATTTTTAACGCAAGTCGGTCAAAGTTCCCCGGAGCTAGATTGGGGTGTTCTTTAAATATTAAACGCGCCGAATGACCCTCTGTTTAAGAACAGTCGAAGCCAAAAACCAGTTCCTTAAAATTTACTTAAGATAAGATTTGAGTTTAAAAATCTAATAAAAGTTACGTCAAGAAGTTAAAAGTTAGTTAAAACTAATACTATTGTGTTTATATTGATAATTTTTAACTGTAACTGTCTAAATACATCTACACATTCCTGTGTAGACAAGAATAATATTAAAACATTGAGTATGCCTGATAAAAAAAATTCAGTTTTCAAACAATTAAAACCGTATGAAAATCGGCTCATTCCGTTATGATCTACGTCACCCTGGTCAGACAAACATATAGACACGGCAAACTTGACGCCACATAATTTATGCTGGCAGTTAAAAGAACAATTTAAAAGTCCGTATGACGTCTGTAAAAGGCGATAACTAATACTGACGCTATAAAATCCATAATACTTCTCGTCAGCTGAATCGGATAAAAAAGATTGGCTTTCGTCTCTACAAAAGCTAGCAAGTTTCATCACGTACAATCAGACCCATTTCCCAAAAGGAATAAATAAGATACTAAGACATATTTATATAACAAGAACCCACCGTTCATAAATGAAGAAATGTCGGTAATGCTGCAAAAACAATATCCTTGGAGATACGGCCCCTTATATTTTTCTTTTGTTCTCTTTTCATGATGGTAGGAAGTTTTAACTGTGTTGATTTTGTCAGAAATCGTATATCAAGCGTAGAAATCTACAATTTACTTAATACTTATATTAAAAAAGTTTTATTAGTAATTCATGTTTCGTGATGACAATGATTTTTGGTATCCATGGGTTAGAGAAGAAAGTCATGGCAGAAATACTCTGTAAGGGGTGAAACGCTCGTTTCTGTATAGAAAATGACTGTTTCTTTCTAGTTCCTTTCACTAAAATGCCGTTTTATAATCGGTTCCAAAGATTCTAGAAATTATTTTTTATTTTTGAATGTAAGTTATATAATAATTCATCCTTAAACAGATTACTATCTTGAGGATTGTATCTATATAATATAATATAAATATATATAAGTAAACAGTTTGAAATTTCGTAAATTAACAAATGGAAACATTTCTTGGACGTAGACGAAAGAAAATAAATAAAATTGCTTTTCCAGCTCTTGGTCAAAGTAGCAAAGCAATTATTTTTGTCATCAAAACCTGAACAACAAGAAACCTATAGTAAAAGCAGTCCGGTTATTCCTTAGAGTAGGGTGGAACACATTTATCAAAACATTTTTGCTGTTTCATGCATCAGGACTAAATAGACATTTCTTCATAACATTTTAAAATATATTTTAAGCTCTATAAAATTTACGTAAAATAGGTAAAACGTAGCAAATAATTAATAATATATAAATAAAAATTATTTTTTTTATACAATCATACATACAAAGATTTTTTTATGTTTATATACAGTGTATCAGATAATTGCCTATGGATTTTTTGAGAGACATTATTGTTAGTTAAATAGGCATGAATATTACGCCTTATCAGTAAAATATATATGCACTCCAATCAACTATACTTGGAAGATCACTGAAACATTCTTCTTAACAAGTTTCAATATATACGTTTTGCAAACAAACTCATTTATTTCTGTAAATTCATTACGTAATCCAATAAAAATACTAGGATATTAAAAGTTATTCATAAAACTATTTATTAACTAATCAATTTGATACGGTCCAATATTTATATCCTTAAAAGGAATAGGCCTTATGAAAATTAATTTTACAAAATCTACAAGTATTTTAAAACAATCAAAGTTTTATTTATTTTTCGTCAATCAAAAGCTTAATATGCTAAACAAAACAATATATTTTTTTTAACCGAGATTAGAATGTCTTTTTTAGGCTAAATATTAAACATACCTCGAAACAGCAGAACAACACAATCACAGTCACATAAAGTCGTAAGTTTTTTCAATATATTATTTCACAACGAAAAAAGATTCGCGTAAGACAGGGCTTATATGTGTCAAGGTCTACGCGGGAGCTACAACGGTACGTCCGTCCCGTAGCGCCTCTACGATACGACAGGCACGTTGCTACGAGCTACGAGGGGAGATTTGAGGCCAATCGAAGAGAGGCTGCGCGATCTACAGGATGATTTTCCTGGTTAATTTTTATACAGTACGCAAAAAATAAAATTTATTTTAACATTATAAACATAGTAGTTGATACAAGTATTAATAGTGGTAACGAGAAATGATTGTGTGTGAAAAATTTAGAGAATATAAGGTTTTGTGGAATACGATATTTTCTTTACCCCGAAAAGGATTACTGTTGAATAAACTATTTTAATACTTAATTTATTAGTTTTTTAATCAATAAACATTAAGGAATGCTATAAATAAGCGAATTGTTTATAAATTATGTCGATTATTATAATTAGATTTTTTAATTAACATTTATTGAAGTTCATTCTGATTACCGACCCTTTTTAAAAGACTTCTTGAACGTTAATTAAGATCAGTTATTTTCTCTTGGCTACTTTTTGTATTCGTTAACCGGGAAATTATTTTTTAATTTTTGTAACCCTTCTATTCAAAGTTTATCAAAGGTTCATTATCTCTTTAAAATCATCCCTGAATTACGATAATCGATGGCTCAAAGACGATAATATACATTGAAATGGTATTTAGAATTCTATGAAATGATTTAAACTTTACATTAATACTTATTTGATTATTAATTAAAATATTAGCTTGATGATCAATTCGTAAGTATTAAGTAAACGTCATTTTAGATTTATTTATAATGGTAATTTGTTTAATAGAGTGATTGATACTGGTCTAAATTTGCATCAAAACTTTTATTTCTAACTAAATACCATTTTGCACCATTATTATCTTTGATGTCGTAATAATTAACTTTACATACTAGACAACTTTTCCTCGACGGATACTTATAGACAGGTACATATCCCAGAATATACGCAGTATTGAGAGTTAATTTCGAAAACCACTCAATGGAATTTTGTAAATGAAAATGTCGTGCAGTGCTGTAATGCCTGTTATGATGCCAATATATGAATTGTCAATGAATAATGAATGTTGTCGCGTAGCTGAGATATCACCTACATCCAATCACATATTCGTTTGTCCAAAACTACAAAAACAATGTTATAAAAAATGTACACTTTTAATTAATACATAAGTGCTCGTATATATGTTACTCTAATATCGTTAATTATCTTCAAGAGAACCTGAAACTATTGTAGTGATTACCCAAGGGCCGTAATTCATTAATTAGTTTCTTTTACATCAGTAATTTATTTTATCGTCATTTTTATTAATTTCTTTCTATATCTTCTAGACTGCCCTTGTATAGCTAGTAGTGAATAATATATTGTGGCTATTATGATATCGTTTAATTTTTTTTGTCGTTGATGTAGTCATATTAAGCAAAAATTATAAATAGGACGTCTAAAAACAGTGACGAGTTGATAATTACTGAACTGATAATTAAATAAATTATATTTCTGTGATGGTATTCAAGTGTGGGTTTAAGCAACACACATTGTTAGATTTGTTTTTGCTTTACGTATACACTTGAGAACTTTCATGATAAAAGTTTTATATGTGTGTTTGTCTCATTGAACTATCAAAGTATACAATGCGTCAATACACAACAACCCCTTGTACGGGGGATGATGAGTGCTAGGGGTCTGTCAAACGCTTGTTAAGTGTTAATATGGGGATGAACGGTAGACTGGCAATGTGTCTAATAATATTCTATTTGTAATACAATAAGCGGATATTATACATTAAGATTTGTGAAAGACGTAAGATACTTCTTGGATTATTATTTTACCACAATTCATTTGTAATCAAAGAAAAAATATTAAATTAGATAACTTTCTAATTTTCACATTAAAATGAAACTGATTTAATGTATGTAATTCCGATTAAAGTATACCTTAGAACTAATCTGATGATGGAGTAAGGAGTTAAATTAAGTTTTTTTTAAAACGGCCTAGATTATCGTTAGCTACTAGTGAACCTTAACTATTTTTAGATCCATTTATATTACAGGAAGGCAAACGAGCATACAGTTCACTTATCTTAAGCGATTTTTGTAGCTCATGGACACCTCCAAGATCAGTAGATCTAGAAGACGCTTTGCCAACCTTAAGACTTTAGCCATATTATATCATTTTGACGTTGTGACGTTTTTGCTGCTGGCCTTATTTATTTTTATTTCGAGTATTTGAAAACCTTTGAAAAGGTGTTGTTACACAAAGTATGTATATAATTCTCAGCTTATAAGCCTCTCATAGTTGAGCGCAAAATGGTAATAAACCTTAAAATGACTATAAAGTCTGTATGATAGCTAATACTACCAAGTTAAGGTGTAATGTTACAATTGCGAATACAATTGTCATAATCACACCGATAAATACATAACCTTTATGAAATAAACAAGTAGCATACATGACATAGTTTATCCGGATTGCGTCATACCTCATCAGGGTGTGCAAATTTAATTTGTTCCAACAATTTCTCACGCACGAACATCTGCGACCGGAAAATTAGATACGACTGTTGGCAAAAAATTCTATACGCGTATGGGTTTGTTTGTGTTTTTCCTATAGAATGGTATAGCTGGAAAATTTATAGATCATTTTAGTATGTTTTGAAAAAGGGATATTATATTGTTTGTTTTTGTATGATTTCCTACGCTTCGTTTTTAAAAAGTATTACATTTATGTATTTTTACATGGTGCAAACACATTGTTTTGCTTTTTATTCGAATATTCAGAAGAATTTTCATGTTATTTGATTCTAAAAGTTCGCGGTTTCCCCTAAAGTAACCAAACTGTTACGTTACAAATAATTCAAAATCTTTTAATACCTACCTAAATGCGCTTTTTAAAGGTTCCATAGATAGAGGATCCAGATTACGTGACCGAAACTTATTGAATTAAACATTAATACATTTATGATTACAAAATCAATGATAACTCATCTCGCGGTACTTGCAAACTTATACAACAATGACATAAAGTTGATAGATTTTTTTGTCATAAAAATAAAAATGATATGTAAATATTATATGACTAAATATTACTAGTAACGTCTCATTTTGTTAGTTTTAGAAATTTCGGATTCTAGTTGATCGTTGGAGACATGACAGGAACAGTTTGGAACCCTCAACATAAGGAATCCTAGTGGAGGGAGATAAAGGATCAATTAAAAATTATAATTTTATTAATTTTATTTGTCTTAGAACTTTGTATATAAATAAATTCCAACCAAAAATATTATTATGCGTTTTCCAGGACCGTTTTTATCTTCGTAATAACTTTAACGGGGCTTGAATGCAATTAAAATTCACTTCACCGCACTTTCAAACTTGAAATATTATGTAAGGAGTTACCAAAGAATCAATCATGCCGAAATTTTGCTAACAAATTTTCTTGCTTCCGCACTCAAGTTTGAACTAACAATGAAGTTCTTACGGAAACCATAGAGGTATAAGACAAAATAAATTATTTTGATATTAAAAATATGACAGCAAGTCCAAAATGTTGTTTGCTTTCACAAAATCAATATCGTAAATAAAAATTTAATTGTTATTCTTTAGTCTTGAATGTTTCATTAATTTTTTATTACCGTACAGGAAAGGTTTGAAATAAAATTACTAGGCAAAATTACGAAAAAACAAACTGAAAATAAAAAATCTTCATCTTTGTTGGATTTTTGCAAAAACGTTTTAGATTATTGAAAATTATTAGCTCGTATGAAATTGACATGGTAAGTAGGCTATTGCTATTACTAAAATAAAAATACTTTTGCAGTACAATAAATAGTACTTTAAGATAAACCTACTTTTTCATTTCTCTTATTACGTACATCCGGTCCAAAATACTTGGTATATAAATCCTTAAACTGATTATAGACATCTTTAGCGTTCGTCTTTGTATTAATGTCAGTGTTTTTGTACTTATGCCCACAATAACATACGTGGTCTTTGCCACAGAATGATGGCAAGCCTTGCTTCATACATTTTCGTATGCATGTTCTAGCTACATCCAAATTAGGACAGAAATGCGCGATATGATGGCGCACTGTAGGACGGAGTGCATAAAGAAACGATGTGTCTTCTTTAACTGGTTTTTGTATAGTATTTTCTGAAATCAATCGACGAATATATATAGCTTTAATATACTACATAATAAGATGTTCTTATGGTTATATAAACGAATTTGGCAAAACAGAGGTGTTACAACGAATCAACTTTTCAATTCGGCCATTAAAGATTGTAGATTACGTCATTTTTCAATATAATCTCAGGAACTAAAAGTATAAAATAGATAAATTATTGTAACCTCATACCCGATAATTATAGCTCCGAACAGTGTCTATTAAACCAGATTTTGTTAGAAAAATCCGCATTAAATCCGGCTCATTCGTTTAAGAGCTACGATGCCACAAACGTATGAAACTTTTAACAACTCTCTTATTTCGTCATAGGTTAAAATAATATTAATATGCAACCGTAAAGCAAATTTCTAGATTTTATTACCAATTGTAGCTTGTTTGATGGTCAGACAGTAACATTTCCCCGATTCACAGACAGCATTTTTTGTGCCACAATGAACTTGGCAGTATATATTGGAGACGAGTTCGCAGGAGTCTTTTGATCGTAGCGATGAGCTGAAGTAATAGTCCACATCGAAGTCCACTGAAAATAACGATATTTAGAAATGCAATTTAACAATAACTGTTGACTTTCTGAATTATTATATATTATAAAAGTATTATATACCATTATAAAAATTTCCATTCCAGTACGTAATTCGTATATTTTTTCTTAGTAAATATTTTTTCGTTTATAATTACTAATTATTATAACTCTATTCATTGTAAGTAATAATACTTACTTTTTGGTTTCTGTGTATTAATTGTTACTAAAACCGTAAAAAAAATTAAACTTCGCAATAACATTTTCATTCTTCATCTAAATATTTCCAACAAGGCCTTAAATCCGCTAAATTAATGTTTTAATTGATTTTTCACTTAAAAGGTTAATGACGACGCCGTTGATAGTAAACTTGATTACTTCAAATACTTAATCTTAATGGAATTCTCGTATTTCTTATATATATAAAAGGTTTGTTAGAAAAGTGTCGTTTGTCGTGCAAACACTGAGAATCTTGAGCGTTAATTAATTTTGAGAATTGCTCAAAGATTAAAGTTTGCAATGTTCGCTTAATTCTATAAATATTATTGTTTGTGTCCGAATTTTGAGTAATTCGAAAAAAAATTTACAAATTGTCAATGGCATGACTTAAACTTTATACATGAAAACCATATAGATAGCATCCGCTTTGCAAAAAAAAAAACCATTATAATCGGGCGATTCCTTTAAGATTGCCAGTGCTACAAATTCAAAACATCGTTCTTTTTGTGTAAGGTGTTACATAATATTATAAAAAAAAACAAATGATACTCAGAGTTTATAAACATCTTTTCATATTTGTCCAATTACTACTTATAATTCTTCAATTTTTCTTTCTCGGGGCTATGTCAGTGATGTCGTAGTGAAAATCGCATTTTAACAAAAATTGACGTTTTAGTGACGTCACTCAGTGACAAGTTATCTCCAATTACACGGTAGCCTAAACGAGCCAAACTGGCTAAAACTTCATTTCCTTACTTATAGAGTCAAGCATTTCTTCTATTCGGAGGTGGTTCAAGTGATAACTTGAAGAGATATTCAAATCTTAACATAATAAATATTAACGAAATAACCACTAAAATGAAAAAGCTTAAATCAATTTTTTTATTGCAATTTTTTGTACTTTACAGTTTAGTTGAAGAAAATAAAAATAGTTTTGTTTGTTATTCAACTGTAATTAGAATTCAGCCTAAAATACGTTTGTAGAATTTCTACTTTACTTAAAATAACTTTTATTACAAAAAAGGGGTTTACTGGTCTGTGTCATTAATTTAATATTTGTTGATGTAATCCACTTTATAATAGTTATTAAAAAAATCTTCCAATTATATTAAAAGACTCGAAACTGAATATGAATAGTAAATCAGAAAATATATTATAAATAAATCGCAAACTCGTATATCTTGTACCAAATAGCAAAACCAACGGCGATCTTAATGAACTCTCACTAAACTGTTCCAGAAGTTTCCAACTAGTTCACTGGACGCCGACGTAAAGATTCTTATACCCTTTTGGATTGCTGAATTTTGACTTACAATCAAACATAATGTTTCAAAATCGTAAAGACGAAAACTTTACATTTCCACTTGTAATAAATAAAAATTATTTTTCTCGTTTCAAATTATCTTTTTGTATTCTGTTAATTTCGTACACGAAGATTATAATTGCATATTTAAATAATTATATATAGTATATTCAACCTATTACAAGCAAGGACGTATCCAGCTTTGGCGCTAGGAGAGGATCATATAATGGTCAAGTCAAGAACTTATAATTTAATTTTCATAACAAGTAAAAAGTAGGTATTTTATTAATGTACGTAAGTACTATACTTAAAAATATTTATTCTTTATTGTACACTCGAAAAACTTAACACATTGTCATCTTCTCTTGAAGACATCCAGAGGAGCACTATCCCAAACGTTTGCCATCATACAAAGTAATTATATTATATTAAAATAATTAAATATTGAAGGTATGTACTTAGATAAAATCTGTATGGTAATAATGTATATATAATTAGTGGTCCACCTAAGTCCTGGAACCTTCCCATGGGGGGGTTTTGTCATGACCCCTCATTACCACCCACTGGATTCGCTGTAGATTACAAATTACTACGTACAATATAAAGTAACATATAATTACAAATTTACGAATAACTTTCATAAGTTATTTATTTTCATATGTATCCTTGAATGAAAATTTTCGCGTAGAACTTTAGGTGTTAATGAAACCGCATATGACATGCCGTGGTCTCGTGAATTTGTACAATTAATTATAAATAAAAACGGCCTTCGTTCTAAGCTCGCCAATCATTATAAGATTTCCTGCAATTATAAAGTTTTTATCCGACACCTCTAAAGTGAATAGAAGTTAGAATAAGCTTAACAAGAATTTTCTGTAAACTTTTGACGGATCACAAAGCAAATGGGAGAACTTTTTGAAAGCAATTAGGGCCAAACTAATTTTCCAGTTTCCACCTCGGGGACACGCCTGAGTTTTCATAATACAATATTTTCTCATCAACTATAAACATCGGCTAATTAGCTTATATAGACACGGGCGGGCAATTTAAGGCTTTTGTGGCAAGATATCTTTGTATATTATATGTATTAACAATGTTTAACGTTCTTAGATGAAATTCATGAATTATCTTAAACATAAAACTATGAGTATCTCTGGTGGTGTATTTTGTATATTTATATGCTAACAATATTAACTTGTCTAATAGAATTAAACTTGTAACTGAGCTTTTATATTGATCTAAGTAAATTTTGATTTATCATCGGTATAATTTTTTTAATTATAATAACTCTCCATCCAAGATAGATGATCCTATTGTTGACCAAACTTCATTTCCCAGTGGATAAAACTGTCTATCACCGGAAGAAAGGCATGACTTACTCAGTAAGGTCATAACACGCTGCCTATATTTCGTTCTACCCGTCTTTAAGACTTCAATATATTTGTAATATGTATGTAGAGTTTTCATATTTTTACGCAATTATTAAACCCAGGTGCAAAAATATGACTGGTATAAATTTGACATGTCTAACACGTTAGTTAGGTCTAAAAGAAAACTTAAATATTCCTAAAATCTCCCATTAATTTAGCTGCGTGTCTGGTGTCTAACACGAAAATTGACGTCTTTATAAGTTTTAAAGTTGAAGGAATCAAATATAAATTGCACATAGGCAATGTACTTAAAATTTATAAGTTCCGTCCGGGTCACGTACCACCGTTTACACATGGAAAAGTCGTGAAGTGCTGTTGTGCGTTTCGATATTAGTCTATGAATTTCCGAATATTCCAAACAAAATTAAAAAATGAAATTAATTAAATAAGGCCGGCAGCAGAATGTTACTCAAAATTACAAATGATGTTCTCGTAATATGTCTAAAGCCTTAAGGTTGGCTACTCGTCTTCTAGATCTACGATCTGAGAAGTATTCATGGGCGGCAAGAATCGCTAAGCATAGGTGAACTGTATTGGTATAAGTAAACTCGTTTGTCTTCCTATCGTATAAAAAAATATTGTAACTGAGACATTTAAAAAAAAATACATAATATATAAATGAAAATAAAAGTAAAAAGTTGATAACGAAAACATTCTTCAAGTTGTTTTTATTTATTATCTACACCAAATCTACAAAAGAATATGAAATAACGCTGAAAATAATTTGATATAATATCAAAGGGAACATATTTATATTTTATGATGTATTGCTTGTTCATTATAATATTATTACAAATATTTACCTTACAAAACAAAGATAGGCAATGTTCTGATATAAGTAAGAAATTCAAGGGTAAACAATTCTTTCTTGTGGAAACAGAATATTGTTGGAGCCTATATAGAGATATGAGTAAATATTTTGACTAAATCTCAGATAAAAAGTAGCTACGTACGGAGCTTAATGTATTATGAAGAATATAATGCGATTAGGTTTTAAGGCTATATTCCCGGGTAATCTGGAAAAGGCGGATCGGCCCGGGTAAAGAATGGTCTGCCTCGGAAGACCTTACGAGGCTGTCATGTCAAAGTGAGGGAGTGAAGCAGAACCCGGAGAAGGCCTCGGTTAGCGTACCGTAAAGGCGAAAGTTCCCTAGAGCGTACTGGCATGACCACTGACTTCGACGTATCTCTAGGGAATAACTCCTAGGAACAGCGGTGTTCCATCTATCCCATATGACCACTTAATTCTCAACTCAATATCGCTACTGCGCTTAAGAGTACCCGGGAATTATACGCACGAAGTCTTTTATTCTTTGCTCCCCACGTCCAAAATATAAATATCTGACGATTAAGCCCGGCGACCTATCTGTCAGTAGAGTTACAATCCACAGAATTAAACAGCTCCCTGTGGTGGTAGGTCAGTAGGACGCGTTTCGAGGTTAGTCTATGAATTCTTAATTGCTCGCATTAAAAATAAATAAATCGATAACATATCAAGCGAGTATCGGTTACAATCAAGTGAAGATCGTCTGTTGATGACTGATGTGTGGAAAACCTATACATTTCCGAAAATTTTACTACTTTCCACGATTCTCTAAATTATATACAACAGGCTTAGGTACAGCTCAGGGTCTAAGTTAAATAAAAAAGGCAGTTAAAAAAACGTTTTATTAAGCGTTATTACAATTTGTATGGCGGCCTCTTCGCGATGAATTCTTTGACACCCGGCAGTGACTGTATTTTTGTTATCAAACCGTTCACTGTTGGATATTGGCTGTGAATTTCCACTCCTAGCAACAAGTTTGTTGCTTCTACGATACCAACTAAGACAAAGTCGACCCAGCTTAACTGTAATAAAACATACATTAGCAATTAGAAAATTAAGGATTTGTATTTATTTTTTAAAGTTGTATCATAAAAAAAAAATATTCGTCCAAAAAACGAATATATTTTTGGGGTGGA
This sequence comes from Hebomoia glaucippe, assembly GCA_025727935.1. NCBI lineage: Eukaryota > Metazoa > Arthropoda > Insecta > Lepidoptera > Pieridae > Hebomoia > Hebomoia glaucippe. The sequence continues at coordinate 3,456,170 of JAOSYY010000014.1, read as the reverse complement.
CCACCCCTTAACATTTATGGGCTTAAAAATACAAAGTAGCCGATCCTCAGACCTACTCAATGTGCATATAAAATTTCATAAGAATCGGTCGAGCCGTTTCGAAAGAGTATAGGAACGAACATTGTGACATAAGAATTTTATATATTTGATTGTGACATGGGTGAAACCATAGGGCATCTCTAGTATAATACAAACATATAATCGTGCATGTTAATAATTTTCTCAGCACGCACAAACTCATGTTTTTATACCTCGAGTTTCATAATGTTAATTCTCATAAGGATCTCTAATTCTCCACCTTAATCCAGCCTACGTTACTCGCTGTTACTTAGCTTTCTGCATACGAAATAATGTCTAAAATATACTCTTCAAGTTTATCTATAACAAACATACAAAAGCTAATCTTTTCACTTTATCATATCAGATAAACCTCATAAATTTATTAAACAGGTAATACATAAACATAAGATATTTGTATCTTATCAATATTTTCAATTTCATCGAATTCGTGTTGTGAAAGTTAAGTAAGATTTATTAAGATTTTATTATGATCTGAACCGAATTACAATTTGTAATGGCAAATTATTTGGTTCATTCAAATATCCACATAATTTTTTGAAAGATGAAGGTGACTTGATACGTCAACCACGTTATAAAGTTATTTATTCAATGGTGTATCGATTCAGTCGTTTTTATTTCGAGCATTCGGTAACGCATAGAGTGATATCGAATCGCGCATTTCAACTCTACGACCTTAAAGTCTTATATAAACACTGTGTACACACATCTTTAACTCGAAAATTTCAAACGTTTCTTAAATAAGCTGAAACTATCCGTTTTGATTAAAATTATTATTAAAAAGTTATTACAATATCAAATATTCCAATGTAAAATATTCGAAAATCAACAACCACTTATAAATAAAAAAATAATTTTCCAGAAAACTAAATTGGGAATTAAACCATTCTCGAATCCCCTTAAACACGCACAAAAATTTCAAGAAAATCGTTTCAGCCGTTTGTGGGAAGTTTAGTCACAAAAACACGAACAGAAGAAATACATATATAAAGTTAAGTTTATATTAAAATGGCAAAGACTTTAGCACGCGTCTACCTATACACAGTATTTTTAAATACTATGACGATATTCTAAATTAAAAGTAGCCTAAGATATCAAAGTCGGTTCAGCCTTTCTGAAATAAACACTTATTTATTTATATAATATTATAAAGATGAAGTTTGTTTGTTTGAACGCGCTAATCGTTGGGCCTATTTGAAAAATGATTTCAATGTTGGATAGAACATTTATCGAGAAAGTCCTAATCCTTCAGGAGAATAGGCCTAGGTTATTATATTGAAAAAAAAAAATAGGCATCCTTACTAAAATGTAAGCCAAGGTGTAGGTAATAGTAGGTATGTCTTTTAATAAGTAGCTTGAAAAATTACAGTTTCAGGTACATAGGCTTTATGAAAAAATATACATCTTTATACGTTCGGTTTGTTTCACGATTTTCTTGAGATTACATAAAAATCTTAGAGATTTTATAATTACAAAGCAATAAATGAGTAAAAACACCTGCAGATTAAATTAAGTAATGGTTCAGTGAAAAAATGTTTACAAATACCTTCTTTCCGAAGTGTCCGTTGTTCTTCTTTAACTCTTTTTCGAATCGCGAGAAAAAGAAGCCCACGGCTTCTTCTAAGATCTCCTTCTTATAAGCTGCTTTCTTCTCTGGGTCGTTTTCCTTGAAACACGTGACGACCTCTGTAATAAAAAAAAAAATGTTTAAAAAAAACTATTAATACAAACATTTTATATTATAATCTTAGCGCTAACCAGCGGTTTGATCTACGTAGTCATCATAAATCACTAAGGAACCTAAATTACTTCTTACCTTACCTATTAGCATGTGAAAGTCCTTACAAAATCGGTCAAGCCATTTAAGAGATTACCCCGAACAGACAGAGACATTAAAAATTTGAAAAAACTAGTGTTTAATAAATGTAACGTATATATGAGTATATATATATATATATATTTTTATATGCAAAATGGATACTGTATTAATATACACATCATGTAAGACGTGAAAAGATACGTAAATGGTACGTACTAGACCAAAAGTCGTATATGTTGAGAGCAATTGCATCAAGTTGCGCCTGATCCCAGGAGTCGGCTGGCAGAAGGTTGGTCTGACTCGCAATGTAACGGGCGATTGCCAACGACTGGTTTAAGGTCTTACCACCCTCTTCGTATAACGGCAGCTGGCCATAAGGTAGAGCTGTAAAGAAATGTGATTTGAGATTCAGAATTATAACTAAAAACGTATTTTATCTCGTATGTATATTTATTATGTAGTGTTAATAATAAAACATAAAACGTATCAAATAGCGTCTTTAGCGGCTCCTCCTCAAAATCATTGTCCACTAACTGGTGTTAAATATAAGAAACCAAATTGTATAGCTTTTCAGAACCAATAAAAATAATAATAATAATAATAAAACATTAGATCGGATACCTATCGCCCCAAGAGAAAATTTAATAATTTAGTTTTAACTTACGAATATTGAAATTTATTTATGGTTAATAAATGAATATTTCAATCATCATTTTCGTTAAAGTTTACAGTATTTTTTAAAATAAACACTAATTCAATTTTTTATTACTTTTAAGAATGCATAGAGTAAGACGTAGTTATCTAACAAAATTATAATGACTTACAATCCTTTAAGCTCTGAATAGGCCACTTTTTGAAATCATATTGGATGTCTTCAAATTTATGCTCCGCGTAGTGCAAAAGGTATCTAATAGCCTCCCCGATCCCGTTGATATTGAAGTAATGTAATTTACGAGACATCTTTTGGCTTAAACACCTGTATCACTATTAACAATAAGTAAATCGGACTGAGCGCTATTTTATATACATAGTGATTTGGTAGGTTAACTTGATAACAGCTAAGAAATTTTAGGGATCCTCAGAAAAAATAACTTTTATTTCGAGTTTAATTTTTCAATATACAGAAATAAATGAGAATAAATAAATAGGTAATTGTATGTAGGCTTATTTTAAAATCACGATTTTTCGAGCATAATAAATTATTTGATGTTTAAGAAATTTTTTAAATTTATTCACCGATCCGACTTCATATAAAACTTTGATATATAATTTTTATAACTAGGTAATGTATATTAAAAAAGCATTCTTAAGAGGTAGCGTTTCTCTGGATATGGTTAGACACACTATGTCTCATAATTAAGGTCTATAATTTATATAAGAAATATTTAAATGTGTAATGCCGATTATTCTACCATATTAATTTATTAACACTTAAATAGTTTTTGTTTATTTGTTGAAAGTATAAAATCTTTTTCTATTAATAGTCTTTGTTTTGATTATACGGAATAAAAGTATACGGAACCCCTTTGTTTATAGAATTAACCATTATTTAACGATATGATAATAATAACTGAATTCCAATGTAACAATTGTGTGACGTAATCAAAACTATTTTGTATTAAATTATTTTCTTCTAAATTTGAATTTAGTTATTACATAAACAATAACATAGATGAATATTTATGTAACAAAAACATATAGTTCAAAGTTATTTATTTTACGTATGTGACTCAAGAAGATCGAAAACACATCTCGAAACGTCGAAACTAAAATACTTTCATTTATTTTTATTATAAAACTGAAGAATTTACTTGTTTAGACATGCTAATCTCAGGAACCGCTGGTCCGATTTGATAAAATCTCTCAGTGTTGGATAGTACATTTAACGAGGAAGGCCTATAGGGTTATTTTCAAATAAAAATAGGGATCCTTACGAAAAGTCGTATAATGAAACTCAAGGTGTAAAAAACGAAATGAACGCGAGCAAAACCTGTGGCAGAAACTAGTATATCAATATAATAAGTGAAACCGTCATTGTCAACAATTCTGTATATTTTCTTGATAAATTACGAAGGTCATTTTTGGCAACTCGATATCAACAAACAATACATTTCACTGAATGTCACGGTCAAAGATAAGTTATTGTAAATAATTATCAAGTCATATTATTAATACTTATGAAGCAAATTCAACTTCGAAAACTTGTTATGATTATAACGCTTTCACTGTCTCGATTCAAACCACAGTCTATATCTGTTAATCCTTACTTCAAACTGAATATAGAAATAATAGTTCTATAAACATATAAACTAGATACAAACTTAGGTTACTGTTCGGCCTATAGGCTGTGAAGTAAAAGACTAAACTTCAAAAAACTGTTTTTGTCATCGGACAGGTTAAACGGTGATATAAAATTAGCCAGCTTAATTATGAAGTGCTTATAGAATATATTAAGGACGTGTTAAGCCAGTACAAGTAACTAGGTATAATTAAAAAATGTTTCGTTTAATCTTGCTAAACTTAAATTTTTCTAGTATACAGGGTATTAGAGGACCGCACCAGAAAACGAAGTCATATAGTGGTACTCATGACACTTTTGATGATGGTACGGAATAAAATCGACCCTGCCTAAATAAATACATTACTTTACTAAAAAAAGAACCAGCTTTGAGGCATGATAATAAAAACTGCTGGACTAACATGATGGAACGAAATAACGCTAATAAAACGTTTTAAGAATATTTTTTTTTAGTCAGGATCGTTTTCTTTCCGTACGATCATCAAAGGTGTCATCTGTCTTCGTTTTCGGGAGCGATCCCCTAACACCCGTTATAAATGCGGGTACAATGCAATGACTTCAAATTCTTATTCGGACATTTACTAAAATAGTTACTAAAAGGATAATGTTTACGTTACCCTTATAAGAGAAAATGTGGCGGGTATGCTTTCCTAAGTAATTGTCGGGAACATTATACGGACCTTAACACCTGCGTGTGAAATAAACTTACACTTGTAATAGTCAACACTGTTCCGACTCTTTTGGTAAATAAAATTGTATAAAATACTGTTTTTTGTAATATCTTTCAAGTTAATAATACATATATTAGTAGATGGATTCGTTAATAGTGTTGAGTTTGTTAGCGTATAAGATTTTAGCTAATACATTTGATATTCCGTTAGTTGGGATCAAATAAAGTCTTAAATATTAATATAGAGAGAAAAGTGAGCAATTGAAAATATTCAGTTTAAGTAAGTATATAAGACTATTAACCGCTGCCAGCGGTTTGCGTACATTTCCATGTTTACACCTTAGGTTACATTATTGGACTTTTAG
>JAOSYY010000014.1:3435513-3450839 GCA_025727935.1 Hebomoia glaucippe | reverse complement strand
TTTTTTTTTCATTTTTTTAAGATACAGCATATAAAAATACATACAACCCCCAATTTTCACCCATCTACAGTCAACCCGTATTATTATGTGGCAAAACGACGTTTGCGGCGTTAGCTAGTATCTAGATAAAAAAATAAACATTTCATACTTTAATGCATAAAAATAGTTTTTAGAAACCAATACTACATTGATGAAATCACTGGAGCAGTCTGTTATGTCTATTATATATGGCAAAATGTAAATAAAATGTCTCGCTTTGATAAAACTATTTTTAGAGTTAATTAAATTCCTGAAAGCATAGTAACACGAAAGCATCACGAACAAAAGGTTATAGGTTAATCAGTATTATCAGTGGTTTAAAGTGATAAATGTCAATAGAAGATACTTTCTTTGTTGTACACAGATATTAGTAATCTGTGTAACCTATTATATTTACTGTGGCACACCATTTCACTCGAATTAATTTATTACACATCTTGTTACATGATGATCACGCAAGTGATGATAAAGATGATGATCGATGATGATAATTAATCTAGCCATTTTAAAAATTCGGCGAAACAAACAGACACAAAAATGTTGTAATTTTTTTTATTACCATATAGACATAATTGTATGTACATTTATGTAAATAACTGTTATTTTCAATTAGAAGAAAACATTTATATTATAAATATGTGTATAGATGTCTCTGTTCAAAGTTACTTAAGTTCAGTAGTGAAAATCGATTCCCGGAAAAACCATGCAAGGTATTTTTATATTCCACGAAACTTTTTCATATAGTGTAATACCACTGTAGCGATTCTTTTTTGTCTAAAATACCCTCGTTTCCCGAAAATATAAATGTTTTATCAACAGAATTAAATGTAAATATGGGAAAACAAAACATGTATTATATAAGGTATTCTGAGGTATGTTATGTATGTAAATAGAGAAACATTGGTTGGTATTATTTATTATTTTCATATTTACGTATTTTAATGTCCAACAAAAGACTACGTACTATTGTTTTTACTGAATCTTCAGTAGAGTCAATGTAATCAATCTAGATCTTCATTAGAAAAAATGTTTTTGACAATAATTTAAACACAAAATAAGCGGGATATTAATCGTATACAGGCTGTTTGGGGACTGCTCCCTAAAACGAAGACGGGTGATGGTATTAATGCCACCTTTGGTGATGGGACGGGAACAAAATGGATCCTGACTAAAAAAAGATATATTATTAACACTTTTTATTAGCATTATTTACGCTCCATCTTTTAAGTACAGCTAAATGAAACGATAGTTTCGTAAAAAATACTTTACCTTACTTAAAAAAAGAAGCAGCAATGAAGCATGATACCAAAAACAGCTGGACTAACATGATGGAGTGAAATTACGCTAACAAAATTTTTTAAAAATATGATTTTTTTTAATCAGGATCGATTTTTTTCCGTCCCTTCAGCGAAGGTGTCATTAGTACTATCACCCATCTTTGTTTTCAAGAGCAGTTCCCAAACATCCTGTATACATATAATAAATCAGTAGATACCGCGTGTATGGCACATTCAATTAATTTACGTATGATCGTCAACTAGAAGTGGATAAAATCGCCAAACGCAAGACAACTCGCAAGTAAAAGATGTTACGAATAGAGTGCATTTATATAATGTGAAAGAAATTAAGTGGGTACTAATTAATACAAACTATTCGAAAACTTTCAAGATCGACATAGACGAATCTTGTACCTGATAAGTAAAGCTACCTTTATTTATTAGCTTCTATTATTCACCTTTAACAAGACCCCTCTGGGCAAATTGATTCTGTTCGATAGTACCCTATTAGAGTTCTTTGTGTTTTCGCTTCTAATTTATCCCGTTATATAGAAAGATTTTAACATATTACACAGCCACCTATGTAATATGTTAGTTAGATCTTAATTTTGTTAGTGTTAAGTTGGAATGTCAAGCTTAGTTGACAACATATTTTTCTAACTACTAGAAAAAATTTCATTTTGACTAGCAATTTCAACTAAAATGGATTTTACTCGTTTTAAACTAGAACTGTGGTTTCAAAAAATCTAATCTTAGGATATTTTTCGAAACATCTTGGATTGACTATTATTTTCTGATCTTCCATGAGCAAAAAGTTCGCATAAAAATACCTGATGTATTCAAAAAGGTGGGACCTGAGTGCTTTACCCTCAAAACTTCGGACTAAAAATGAATTTATAGTCTTTTTAGAGATCTTTGAAGTAAATACATTCAGCCTACCTATAAATTTCAATAACTTGTATTGATACCTTATTAAATCATATAAAAACTAAATTGAGAAATAAATGATTCTTTACCACACCATCTCTCCGCGATATTATAATATATGGCTTTATAAAAAGAATAGCAATATTTTAAAAATCTATTTTCTACAGAACTAAGCCATTTTACAACCCTCTTGGTTGGATTCAGACTCCCCTAAAGTCACACTCATCAGCCGTGATCAAATATGCACCCCTGGCCATTGCTATCTCGTATCTCGCTACCAGACACTAAAACACAAGCGAAATACATTGCTGTTTTTTTAAACAAACCTAAATGTTGCGGTAAAAGTTTTTCAATGGAGGGTAATGTTGGCTTTTCTGTCGATATCCGAGAGTCATTATTTATAGTGACAGACTTTGATGTTATCGATAATGTGTTTCGTGTAGGGGATGTTTGTAGCATGTGACAATATGCGGGATGTAGCATAAACCTTTGTTAATATGAAAAGAAGGTGTAAACGAATGGACAGGGACAAATATCACGCGTGTAAAATATAGCGGGTCTGTTTTACTGGTCAAATGACGAGACAGACCTTTTTTCTATAGATTTTTTATTGTTTTGTTTATTCTACGACTATCTGTTTATTGCCATTGTAAGCATTGAAATAGAAACGATGTACAAATTGATTTTAGTGTTCAAAAGCGTCACAAATCTACTAATTAACTAGTATTTTGCTTTTCTTTTCCAACGTGTAGATGTCTTTTATTCATCATTGCACTCGCAAAGCTGTCTCTAAATAGTTATGAAAATGTGTGAAATGTCACTTGCTAAGTTAAGGCTTGTGCCTGTGAGTAGTTTTAATTACAATAGATAAAATCTATATGATAAATAAGTGGCTAATCATTATAATTAAATAATAGCTTAAATTTCAATTTTATAATAGAAATCGTTAAAACCTTTTACGAAGTTGGTGAATTATCTCTACCATTGAATAATATCATTAAAAATCAAAGTATACTGCTTCATCATTCATATCGATAGACAAAAGCCTTTGATATGCGTATTTTGCATTACAGTAAATAAATACGTATTAAAAAGAGTGCTCATTAAGATGAATATTTCACTACAACATAACACGCGACTTTTTCATTTCATACTCCATATTGTATCCATTAGTCCGAGTAATGGTCTCCAGCTACTCGTTAAGCTGGGAGCACAACGACTTTTTTATATTACACGAAATTTTTGAAGTATCTGTGGTTCGGTTTTGTGAAAAGAATCCATAAAATATTAAGCTTATACTTTGAATTATTAATACCGAGATGTTTAGAATTGCTAAGTTTTTTAGTATAGGATAGATCCATTTAGGTTATCACTAAATATATTCACGACATTTGAAAGTTTATTATACAAATAATACTCGGTGTAGATTTTAAACAAAAAATAAGTCTTGCAATAATTAATAAGAAAGTAAATAAGAAATTTTAGATTCAATTTTCTATTTTATATTAGAAATTGTTCAAGCAAATGACGTATTACGATGTAAATCCAGGAAATAATTAATTGTCGTGTTCCTGAGGTACCTTTAGCAACAATAGAACCTCGCACTCGTTAATCGATAATATCATAAAGCTTAGTGAAATTAATGATGACACTTTTCAGAAACAGATTTCTGTGTGTACTCAACCTAACATCCAAGAGGATTAATGTAATACTCAATCGCGGCAGCCCTGACTAGTATGCGCACATCACGCCAAATTTTAAGCAGGGTTTATCGCTTTCACCTTAACACAAAGGATTTGAAAATCCAACACTATTTCGGAAGTAATTTCATTGTAAGCACTTTACGTCAAATTGAGCTCGGGGTTATTCAAATAAAAATTAAAAGAGAAAACTTAGCTTTTAAACAGCAATCTCCATTTGTATGACTATTTATTTATAAATATTTATGACAGACATTGTTCGTCATTTAAAGTTTGATTAGCTGGAAAAAAATAAATTTGGAGACAATATTTAAACATATCATATAACATAATTTATTAATTCAATAAAATTTAGATTTATAATCCATTTTACATATTTACATCAACAAACCTTATTTACTTAAATCTTAAAGATGTTTTTTTTATTGAAAACTTACTGTGGTTGGTAAATAAATAAGTTAAGAGTCCTCATTTTAACGATTTTTTAAACATCATTTCAGTCTATTCATCCTACTAAAATTTGGCAACACTGTAATGATAGAACAAGCCAAGCCACGAATACATTTGGCTTTGTCGAGGTCCATCTTTTGTGGATAGTACTATTTAATTGAGATTAACATTCGGGCGAATTGTTTTGCGGCAGTAATATATCGCAGCAATACCGTTGGGTCGAACCAGCTGCGACCTCAACTTTGAACTTTGGTTTTGGGTTTCATTAAATAATAAGTATTATTGAACGAAAAACTTATTGACAAGTTCTACATTCCAAAATTTACTCCTACCAAAATTCTTAGACAAACGTTGTTTATCACAATTGCTGTAAAATTTTGCCAGGCGCAAAATTTTGTCAAATAAATTCCGTAATTAAGTCATGTCGCCTAAATATTTTTCAATAACGTCGCCGCTTGAATTTTATTGGCCACTTATTCAAAATATGTATTTGAAATTCCGAAAAAGAATGATAATAACGAAAGGTTATGAGAATCCCAGAAGGAAATTCCTCGGACTCGGGCAATAAAATCTAGCGTAGGTATTACATAAATCATTGTCCTTCCTCCGTAATAAATGAAAAAGGAAATTCGGCATAATTTAGAAAGCCGTAAGTCATAAGCGGAGAGCCAGTTCGTCTTGACGAGATATTTTTATGATTTAGTAATATAAATATAAATGGAATCGAAATATCTATTTGTTATACCAAAATAACAAGTTCGTTTCTAAATATATCAGAAAGTACTCGTATGCACGGTAATTATAGTAAAGACAAAGTTTATGGAATCTTTGTACATTTGTCTGCTTGTTCTGACTGATAACCGAAACAGCTAAATCAATTTTGATACTTTTCAAACTACAAATGAATTATCAAAAAGTTATGTTTATCTACATTTAAACTTAAACGTTTTAAATATTTTAAAATTCTTATCGTTTTTCGTTCATTTTACAAGTTATTTGTAACTACAAAATCGCATAGATAAAATAAATGTTACTCAAAGACAAAATAAGATTTAACTTTTATATATTTTTTGATTTTAAATAACGTTATGTTTCGAATTTCTAGTTATCTATGTCCAGTCTTATAAAGATAATTTCTGTCAGTATGCCTACAAATTACGCCGATACTCCTAAACAAGGTCAATGGGTTATGGGCTAGGTAATTTGACATAAATCCGCTGAGAGCTATCGACACGCCTCTCCGAATGTATTGCCATCGGAATTCCTTCACAAAATTTATTTTATCACGTACAAAATCCCAACGTTATTGTTCCCTTAATTTTTCATGGACACTTGCCAAATGTACTAATAAATAAAACCATTGGTATCGAAAGTGGATTGTTGGCATAAACAAAAATTGTTGAAGCTAGCAAAACTAACAGATAAAGTAATAAATAATTAAAGAGCTTTATATAAGCGTCAATAATCAAGACTATTTTTGTATATAAATTTGAAAAAGGAATTAAAAAATTACTTCTTTCAGAACCAATTTAATACGCAAGTACTTATATATAAATAAAAAATCATTGTATTGTAGACGTATGCAAATGTTATCTACAATTTTTTTAGATATTCTACTTAACTTACTTTAAAAATACCATTATGCGATTAATTAGTATTAGTTAGTGGAAAATTTGTGTTATGTATATATTAAGTTAATTTCAAGTAGATCAGAATTCCATCGCACTAGGAAACCGTATCGTTGGATATTGCTGTAATGGATGTATGTGGATTCGTTTATTGTCTGTCTCATTTTGTATAATCTGTTACATGTTTTATTTTTATAATTGTCAGTGTCAGATAAAGTTTAAGATTGGTTAGACGAGCTGTCAAAATAATCTGGTGAATTAAATGATAAAGCATTGTAAACTCTTCAAATATCGCTCCGATCGTCATCCCATATACAGATAAATAATTAAATGAATTTTATCAATCAACCCGATTTTTAATGACACCGCCGCGAATTACAATTTTTCAAATACATTTTAAATACAACAGTTAATTGCAACTGTTGAACCGTTTCGAACAAAAAGCAATTATAATGATTTATTCGGGCATATCGAGTAATAAGTCATACCGAAATAATATGGAATTACGTTTAATTTATATCCATACATTTGGAACTACAAAACGTTTCGCGATAATTTATAAATACTTTTGCTACATTTCTATGTGATGTGGTTAAAGCCTATATATAATATTTATTAATTTTACATTTTTATGATGTTCACTGATATACGCGTAAATACTAGTTAAACCAATGTCGTGTGCGTCTCATAATTTCATAACCACTACTAAGGTTATTATCAGCCAACATTAAGAGATAGAGAAAATATAGTTTTAAGAAGAAAGAAGTCTATCATACATGATTTATATGTAACTTTAACTTTTTACGCGGCTCACAACGGAAGCTCTTATAGGAATTAAATATTTACGTTTTTACAACATTTCTCCTGATGTCCCATTCAGATTAATCGTAGCATGGTCTATAGCCATGATAAATTAACTAACCAGTACTGAAATCATTTTCCAATTCGTTTTAATAGTTCCTGAGATTAACGCGTTTAACCAAACAAATTATTTAGCTTTATTAAACAATTTATATGTTCAAAACTTAAACCACATACCATGCCTATACAGTGTTCTCTGTTGCAACAAAATAAAAGGCAACCATACTGTTAAAATTAGGATAGCAGAAAATTATGCAGGGAAATACTCTGAATTTCCCCATGGAACGTATCCGACTGTCCCTTATAAATTATCCTGAAATAAGACGTTGTTCTTTAATTAGATAACGGACAATGTGCTTTCGATCTTAACATTATAAATATCTAGAATTCGTGAATTGGCAAAATGCGCCTTAATGCACTTCACCGCTTTTCAATCTACGAAGGAAGGCTCATGACCCGGATGGAATTTCAATAATACGCCTACCCATTTAATGTTTGAAATTATTAAACACGAATAACAGGATTATTTGAATTCATAATTCAGACGAGGTTGGAAATCTGTTATATACTTTATAGATAGTTTCATTTCAAATTGTTTAATGTATTGATTTAATTTACTGAAGTTTAGATAAGTTGGTAAGATAATGTATATATTTGTAAACTATTAAAAAGTTTATATATAACTAGATGACCCGGCCACGCGTTACTGTGGCTAAGGTTTTTGGTATATTAAATTGTAATTAGTAAGCATTATTATTATTATTGAAACATTTGTGCTTTTAACACAGTGCCATCTATTGAATACTTATTCAATTTAGTCAATTTAGTCAGATATTGTCATCAGTTATCGTTTGGAGCTAAAAGATAATTTTGACTCTCAAATATACAAATAATAATTCACAATAAAATAATATTTCGACTATAAAATGATAAATTAACTATCCTATCTCTTAAGTTGGAGCATAGCACTCATTTAATAAAACGTTAAAATCGATGCAATAGTTTCATCCCGGACAAACAAAATGACACGTAATTTATATATATTAAGATATGTCAGCCTTAACATATAAACATGCTGTAACTGAGTTTCTTCTAACGATTTTTAGAAGGAACTATTCTGTCATAAAGGCTTTTTACACAGCAACGAAACATGTCGCAAAGAATTAATTTTCCCACGTTTTTGCCTAATTGACATCCGCTCCTATTAATTGTAGCTTCGATATGTATATCCAATGTTTAACTAATTTTTATATTGGAATCAGTAGCTCGTGTGATTAACGCGTTCAACAAAATAAACAAACTTCTCAGTTTGATCATGTTGATATTGTTATTTTTTATATATTTTGTAAACTTCATATTTTACGTGTAGTTTTTTCCATATCGAAATTTGAGTCACGGGTTGAGAAGAATTTGCAACCCGCCCGACCGACTCTGTCATCGTGAAATAAGTACACACACAAAATGCTTAAAGTCCATTACACACAAGTCATAAAGCTACGAACTAGCGAGCGTTTAATTCCAACAAATATATTTCCCCAGACAGATTCGCGCTGCAGCTAAATCTATAGGCCATGAAAAAAGCGATTAAATGTCTAATAAAAATATAAATTTAAGTGACCTTCATTATTTTTACGTGAAATTACACCAGACTTATTCGTTAGATTCTGTCTAGATATATTTTTTATATACCAACACCAGTAGTATGAACACCAATAATACCATAAGACACCAATAGTACGATAAGAATGTTTTATATACACTAATCGAGGACGCAGTATGTCTTGGACGTAAATATCTAACATATATTACCCTTAGTAACAGTAGTAAAAAGCGCGATCCGATCCGTAGGTAATGGCGACGAAAACGACTACCCGCGAAACCGAAACTGCCCTCGCCGTCGGAGGCGAGGTCCCTTGTTCCGCGTACCACTCACCCGGGTGAGCATCCGTCCCGCTGTTCAAGCGCCCATCCAAGGTGCGGCAGCCCAAGGCGTGACCGATGCCCCCCGCGGGGCACCCTTGGCCTAGCCGCAGACACACGGCAAGAACCTGAGATTAATAGATTTGTGTCTATGATCAGGGCGAAACCATTGAAATCATAAATTGATTATTAAAATATTTAAACATATATCAACAACTGTGTGTTTAATATTAATAAAACCTCACTATATTGTGTTAATTTAATAAAATTTTAACTGACTTCAAAAACAGGATATTTTCAATTCGTCTGTTTTTTTGTTATATATAAGTTATTTGATATATTTTATACTATGTACGTAAAAAAAGTCAAGATGTTATTAATATAACATAGGACTGACGATCTGTTTCTTTAATATCGGTGTATTCGTGGCCACACATTGTACGTTCTAGTTTATTTTGTGCAGAGTTGAGAGGAATCACAAATGAGGCGACGCTATTGTACGTAAATATATATATTTTTAATTTATTCTTTCATTTTCGCGTTAGCTACAAATAGCGAATTTATAAAGCCAATAGACAAGTTATATTTTTTTGTCATACAATTGTAATAGATGCTATTTTTCGCTGGATGTACGTAAGATACAATGACGTTTTTATTGCAGTCGTACTATTTTCATATTCTTAGTTTTAAGGCTTCATACATTTACTTTGTTATAAATGCTGCTGAGAATTGTGGTGTTTCTGTCTCTGTATATTAAACTGTGGACTTAATTATAACGTTCTTAACAAGTTCACACATTCTCAATCTTTAATTATTAAATAATTAAGCAATTTTTAAATTAAGAAATTAAAAAGTAATTAATTATGAATTGCTTTAATAAATAATTTATGCTTTTAGTCCCACTTTTGTTACGTCGAAATACCTAGTTTACATACGAATATATACTGTTTAGAAAAAAATATTTAGATATAAAACTACAAACGATATTTATGTAACGTCGTTAAAACTTTTACTTTAATACAGTTATGAAGTAATTCAGTTAACAACTTGACAAGTATCTTTAATTAAGCGACGAACGCTCAGACGATCTAAATTAAAAATCTTAATTTACTTTATCTTAATGGGAGGTTCAGTAAATCAAAGAATTCAGGTTGGCCTCTAGACTTAGTCAATCGAAGGTTAATCTGAAACACGTCTAGATCTTGATTTTAGAAGGTTGTTTAATGAACTCGTTAGTGTAGGTGAATAGAATTTTGCACAGTGACTAGTAGAGTCTATTGATAAAAAGTGATCTGTTTAAAGCTTGACGTATATACCTATGTCCAAGTGGCTATAGTTTCGAACTTCTTAAACGAATCGACCGATTTAGATGAAATTTTCTTGTTTGAAGTCTGGCGTAATCGAGACGATTTTACACAAATTTTGATGTCCAGGGCTTAAATAAATATTTTAATTTTGTTCTTGCTTATAAACAGATAATGTTTGTCTAATTCAAACCATGCCCATATACAAAAGTCGTGAAATCAATAGATGAGTTTGTGCTTACTTGAAATTAAAATACTATGCATCTAACCCTAATTTTATGTATCGAAATCACGACCATAGTACTTATAGTCAGAAAAGGAATATCAGGGCTAATAAAATGCAGATAATTGACTTCTATCTTCCCCAAGGAGCAAACAGATTACCAGTGGCTTTAAACTCAATGAATGCAAAGCACCAACCATAAAACAAGTAAACTGCTTCCTTGACCTCAATTTAGAACCAATAAGTATTGCAGTAAAATTCTGGTAATCAAAAACTTGAACAGTAAATTCAGGTAACGGAGTTTTATTAAAAAGAAGTGAATAATGGGTTATATTTAAAGGTTTGGTGAAGTATTCACCTGACATATTTTTCGAAATATTCCTATTTAGAATTGCACTGATTATAATGGCTATAATATAAATTAAACCTGTTTCGTAAGATAGAAAACAAAATTTAAAGATGTATTCTATCTAATATTCAAAATGCGAAAGTGAGTTTGTGAGGACGAGTATCAAAAACACGGGCATATCGAGTATTAATTTTGGTGGGAGGAACTCCTAATAAATTATTAGTTCCGTCCGGATCACGCACCACCGTTCCTGGATGGAAAGTCGAGAAGTCATTCTATGAATTTCCGAATACTCGAAATAAAAATAAGTAAGGCCGACAGCAGAACGTCCTAAAAATGCCAAATAATGTAAATATGGCTAAGGTCTTAAGTTTGGCAACGTGTTTTTTAGGTCTAACGATCTTGGAGGTGTCCATGAGCGACAAGAATCCCTTTGTACAAGTGAACTGTATGCTCGTTTGTCTTCCCATCGCATAAAAAATTGTCTAAATGAAGTGAGGGTAGATACTAGTATTCTATAATTGTAAGAAATTAAAAGACTAATTAGTTATCAAAGTGAATAACCATCAATGCTCGAAAGAATGGTTAGGTCTTCCAATTAGCGCGACGAAATACTTTTTACTTATTTAAAATGAGAATAATATGAATATTACTTTGTAACCTGTGTAAAAAAGCATCAAAGTTCCCCGAACTTTCGACTTAAAAATGTTTTCAGGAGAAAAATTTTAATTAGGAAAGTTGAATTTGATTCATTTTTTGATCTCTACTATTTTTAAATTGATGTTAAAAAAGTACTTTTACACGACAATTTTTAATGAGAACGTTGACAATCATACTAATGTTTTAAGTGAATATGGCTTTATTGTTTGCTTACTGACTAAATGGCTGAATTGATTCTCATAATCTTTGGTGTATAGATAGGTGGGACTAAACAAAATATCAAAAATCTACTTTACGGTCTGAATCTTAATTATTTTACCTTATTACAAGTTTACCAGCCACTGGATTGAATTAATGAATAATTGAGAATAATCTTTACTAAATAGACATCTGTAGAGTACTAAAATACTTCGAAACCTTTCAAGCTTGTGAGTTACAAAGTAATTGCATTATGTAAATGACAAGCAAGCCTTAAAAGTAACCGTGTTAAGAAAAATTTTCTCTCCTTATAGGGAGCATCTTTATCCATCTAGGTACATGTTTGTTCTTCTGGGTATATTGAAACTAGTTTGTACCTTAGACCTGATAATGATTAGACCTAAAACTAATTTTATAGGTTTAGAAAGAAGATAAGCTTTAGTTTCTTCAATTTGAAATTCGAAGCTTTTTTATCGTAATACTAGTTTTTTCCTGCGATATAGCGAGTGATTATTGACTAACGTAAATAAAAGCTTTTAATTTATGCGTTTAAGGTTATTGTCATATTGGTTGGTATTTCATATAAACTTATTCATTTTGTTCATCTCCACTAAAATTCAACACAAACGATACAGCGGTTTACTTCCTTAGCAAATTAATTGTGACTTAAAATAATAATATTTGAGCATTTTAATATTAATTTACTACTAGTAGATTTATTATATTGATTATAAAACACTATTTTATTATAAATAGTTGTTTTTCGCTAGGAATAGAATACGTAACTCATCTAAAAACCGTTGAAAATCTTAGAAAGTCTAAATTGTATTCGAGCATTTCATATGAAATTACACTATAACTGATACAAGGCGCGAATTATTATACGATTTTTAATTTAATTAAAATGTGTGTCGTAAATACATGACATGGTTATATTTTTATTACGATTTACTAAGACAAAGTTTTGTTATACTTAAAAGTATGTTCGTAATATGACTAGCGATCGCCCAGTGGCCTAAATTCGATTACAATTAATTTACAAAGTTCTCTTGTCTAGTTCTATAATATAATGTGTTTCGAATACATCATAGTGTGTGTAATGTTTTTTATTGATTTATTATATTTTTTACGCATAGTTAAAAAATACTTTCTACACTCCTCTAACGTGGGCGGAAATTCATACTCGCCGTCCGCGCAATTTTTTAAATAGAAGTACAAAGTTATTGCTTCACTTATTAATATATAGATATATTGGGTTTCCCCCGTTAATATTATCACAAATAGTGCACTCTACAGCCAATCTAAAACCCGTTATGAATGAAACTGATCAAAGTGTAATTAAAAACCAAACATTTATCTCCGCGAAGTTGTCCCATCTCTGGCTCTTCGCCAACTACACATCCATTAATTGTAAACTTTCGCGAGATATTAAACCAGCATCGATCATTTGAATGAAATTATAATGTAATTGATGCAATATTTTCACATGCTAATAACGATTTATGGCCAATAGCACGCATCTTAGAAGCATGTACAGAAAGCCATAAAAAATACGAGACACTTTGTAGAATACATCAGTATTCAAATTTAATCACAGCCGTAAATTATATCATAGAAGTCTACATGAAAGTAAGTTCTGTATTACTATGTTATATTACAATAGTTTTAACAATCTCTATCTTAATAAATTAGATACAATGTTTCAAAGTCCGATTAAAACTAAGATTAAAAATCTATTCTTTTTGTTGTGTTGCGTAACTGTCTGTATGTATGGCTTCATAGTTCTGAAGGAATGAACCTTTTTTCAATACGGTTTATGTAGAGCTGGCGTGATGAAAATTTTTCCAAGCTACAATTTATTAAGGATCTATCAAGCGTTTGAAGGAGTTACGTAATTTTATAACAATCGCTAACTATATAAACTAAATTTCTATGTCACTTGTGAACTATGATGCAGACACATTTCTGTGTCTGTTTATTATTATGTACCTTTTCTACTCTGTCCAATGTATTTTCTATCCTGTTTTATGAATTTTAATTCAGAACTCCTAGTGTTAAACGTAATATATTTATATACCAACCAGACATAATATTTAGTAAACTATTTCAATTATACATTTAATATAAACCACATTAAATTAAATTCTACATTAAGTGGATTAAGCATTTTTCAGTCAGGCATTATCCATACTTACGTAATAAATCTAGCTTTTACTTAAATACCTATAATCCTATAGAGCACTTTTATTTTTTCACTAAAAATCTATTCCACGTAAAACCCGATATATATTACGTAAAGGTGTCGACAGGCTAAAGAATTTAAAACAGTAATTCACTTTAAAATAATTTAATGCATGTATGAAACGTCGAATTATATCATTCTTGGCAATAAACCAATTATGTATAATATACATTCCCGATCACAATCTTTGATCGTGGACGTGCCTTTATAATTAATTGTTCTGCATAATTACCGATTTACATAATAAACCTGCATTGTTTCCACGAATAAGACTATTGACAATGAAAGCGAATCGTATCGTAGAGATTAAATTGAAGCGTTTAAAATTGTACATTTGATTTGAGTGTGCCCTTTTTTAGTTTGAATTAAGTTTGGTTTTGATGTGCCAAATTCTCAGCTTTAAGGTAGTCATTGCTTCTTAATCCAATGTTTCAAACACTCGGCTTGGCATAAGGGCCAAGCCGAGTGTCAAAACGCAAGCATTTCAAGTATTAAATGGTAGGAGGAACTCCTAAAAATTTATAAGTTCCGTCCGGATCACGTACCACCGTTCATAGATGGAAAAGTCGTGAAGTGCTGTGCGCGTTTCGATTTCAGTCTATGATTTTCTGATAAAAATAAAATAAGTCTTTAATGTTGGCAACGCGTCTTCTAGATCTACTGATCTTGGAGGTGTCCATAGGCGACAGAAATCGCTTAATATAAGTGGAACTGTATGCTAGTTTACCTTCCTATCGCATAAAAAAAGGAAAAAATAACTTCACATTTCTAAAATAACATAGGTTTTGTAAGACTTTTTTACTTAGTAATTAAATGACAAGGAGCAACATCTAAATCCCGTCATAACCGGTCTAGCCGTTTCAGACAAACAGACGAAACAAAGAGTCACGATTATATCTATTATAAACTATGACTCTATTATAATTAGGTATTGTTTTCAAAAATGTTATTACTTTGGCATTACAAAGTTAGACTTCAAGTCTGTTTAAAGCTATAGATTTTAGGAGATAATAAAAACTTTGATCTTTTATCTCTCGGAATAACAAATATTGCCCAGAACTTAAAACATTTGAATCGACGACAAAGTAACTCTAGAAGAGAAAATATGAAAGCGTCTTCTAAATTATATTACATTACAAAATATTCAAAGTGCAGTCATTATTGATGAATCGGTAATCATGATTACAATGTCATTGGAAAGTTATAAATTAAAGTCTCTACAACTTATCTGACAGTTTGTAGAGAATAAATACGAATGACGTAATAAAATTTGACGTTTGACAAAATAAGCGACAGTTTCAGTAATTACTGGATCTTTGGTTTTACTTAATCTGTGATGTAACACAAAAGTATTTTTATTTTACAATTATGTTTTTATTTGAAAGCTCAGCCACCGAGATAGTTTATATTTATCTTGATAAGCCTTTTGAAGATCATTTTATCATCACTTGTAAACAGCAAAGTAATAAGTAATATCTAATATATAAAATTCTCGTGTCACAGTTTTCGTTGCCATACTCCTCCGAAACGGCTTGACCGATTTTGATG
>JAOSYY010000014.1:3407577-3423531 GCA_025727935.1 Hebomoia glaucippe | reverse complement strand
TAATAAACGTTTTGGTGAATCGCTTTTTAATACAAACGTTCTTTTAATGTTTACATTACGTAGTACAAACTAAAATAAATACAGCGTAATATTTTTGATAAGTCGACTGACTTTTTACTTAATCATGAAGAGAAAAATAATTTAGTTCAGTTTTTAATTACGAATGAGAAGATCATTAAATAAATTATTGTTCTAATCCATATGATATGTAAAATTTGACAATACTTATAATGTTGTTTATATTTTGGTAGTCATGTTTCACCCATATATCTCTCGTAGAGTTAAGGACTACATCTCTGCCCTTGATAAAACTAATACTGTTCATAAAATATTTAAATTTGGAAACAGTTATAAAGCGAATCTTATTTCTGCTTTAAAATCTACTTCTATGATTTAGATTTTAGACGGTTACGTGACCTAGAAACTGAATTCTTCGTTATCTCACAGATAAGTAAGATAAACTCTCAAGATATACGTGAAGGTAACATGTTACTTCAACATCACAAAATAAGATAAATATTTTTGTAAACCTAGTCAAATTTAACCAATGCATTTACGAGTAGAAGTTCTGAAATCTTTGTCTTTAAAAGTCAAAGGCTGTATTGCTTAAATGAGGAAAATAAAATAAGAATATTTTAAACTTTAGGACACATATTGTATTTGGTTCGTAAAAAATATATTTTTCTTTAACATATCATGCCATAAAGCCTTATCCGAAACGTTTGTTGATACTGTAATCTTAGCACTCCTTTGACAATGTGTGTCCATCATTCAATATTGGACGTTATCTTTATAATCTCAACTACAATGGGAAAGCTGATTTTTTAGGATAGATATTATAATTCGTATTAACAAGATTTAAAAATACTCGTCACCGGTTGGGCGGGTCAGAACATCACTACTAGCGGTTCAGGAGAGACGAGGAGAAACAGATATTAAAATGTGTCTGTTTCATCCCTTTCTGTATTAATAAGAACATTAATCCAAAATGTTTACTTAATATTTGTTTCACACGAAACGAAATTATCAAGCGAATTTATTATGACCTAAATATGCCCAGACTGTTTTGCTGAGAACCACTCAGACATTGGATGTGACCTGTGTTAAGATTAACGTTATGAATGTTCTATAACAATAATCCCACAACCTTTATGACTTAGAATTCATAACGCTTTTCCCACGCTATTCTTCATGGCTTTAAGATTTTTATGCCATTCCCAGACTAGGTCTGTGTCGCGGTCACCTACATAATAGTCAGCGTTTTAATACTACAATTTTCGTAGGGATATCTATATATTTTAAAATCAAAATATAACTTATATTACTAGCATATAATGTAGCTTTTTATATGTGATAGAATTTTAAAATCAATTCAGTTAATCCATTACGAACAGATATTTTTATTAGTCTAGATTAATTACCACAAAAAATATTATAATGTATAGCAACTAGTTTGCAAGAATAGGATTGAGAAGAATTTATATTGCGTAAACAAGTTTTGAACATTTAGAAAAATTTGTATTTTAAAAAGTAGAATCTTATTTTGAGAAACACGAACTTATCTTAAAGATTAAATTGACAGATATTGATACAGCGCCTGCCGTATACTGATACGAAATCGCATCATACGTAAAACGATATTTGCATAATTTCTCAATTTATAAATAAAACATTAGTAATAATCCAAATGTAGCACAGTCATTAATTATAATTCATTAACTTTTCATATCTTTTTTATCTGAAAATCTTATTGAGTCATTCAATGTGTAAGCCAAACATGGTGAGCGGTTCAAATCGAAATAGCTCTTATGTCCTGGTAATAAGGGTGGTTTTATTTTTCGTGTATCATAGTTAAATGATAAGATAATTCTGTTTACCAAATGGCTAATGAAATTGGACAGTCGGCGATCTCCCTTGGACTTTAACTGTAGCAGTTTTTCTAAAGAAAATAAAATTATCTCGTTTACCATTTGTCTCTGTAAGTACAGCTTCGCTTAATCCTTATGATAATCAACTTCTATGATTGTATCTGCAAAAAAATCATTAGACACTATGAAAACTCTGCCACTAGAACGTCTGTTGTGAAGAAATTTAAACATCTGCAATTATAGCTCTAACTATTAAGATATTTTAGCAGTGTTTAAGAAGCACAGATTAATATTTTTCTTAAAAAATATTTTGATAAAATAGATGGCCTTTCTCGAACGACCGTAAGGTTTGTGAAACGAAATCATGTCCGATCGAATCGACGTTTTATCGAAGGAGTATCATAAAAATGTTTTGCCTGAAGAATCGAGGAGTGTCGGTTAGTTGCATTCAGATATACATTATTACAATATTATTAAAAAAACTTACATTAATTTTAAAGTGAAAACTTGGGTTTACTCCATCAATGTATTTCAATGTTCCAAAATACTGAATTCACAGTATAATGTACAGAACATATTAAATAATTCAAAATTTTATGTAAAACAGCACTTTGAAAGATCTTCAAACTAGAATAAAATTTCCCTTGCTTTCTAAGCGAAAAGTAATAATTTTAATTTGATCCTAGTCAGTTTCAAACTTTCAAGAAGTTATCTATTGCGTGTATTATTTAATATTTTATCTAATTATTTTAATTTATTATTATATATTATTATATTTATTAAGCCGTATTTCAAGTCGTTCGCGTTTTCGTACTAGCTGTAGGCTGAAACGTGTAATGGTCGTATGCTTATGTTAAATTACAGACGCAGAGTTAAAAACTCTTTATTTTATCACTTCTTGGTATCTTATGGAGTTGAAATTTAAACACATAAATTTCCTCTAATACGTATGTTTTGTCACCATGAGTTGTTTCCATCAAGATGTTCAATAAAAGCTAGACGAATAAATTTTGTTTAGTGTCCTATATAGTGTTGACGTCATTTTAAAATAGATTGGGATTGCGTCATGTCAAGAAATAAGGCCGTATTTCGTCTAGAACCTTTTTTATTGTAAAAAAATATTCTAAATTTATGATTTTCACTGATACGTAATACCTGGATCTAGATTTGCAGTTCTAGCCCTAGTGGGTTGTAAACTGTAGAAGTGATTAGAATTTAGACGAGAGGTATATTCGAATTTTGTCTTCTAACTATGCAATCTCTTTTCTGAATACAAGATCTACTGAAAAAGGCCGTAAGTAGTACACAATAATTTCAGGGCTCTTCACAATCCCGGAGTACCCAGAGTTGGAGGCCCGCGGCATGTGGTCGACGGTTCTGGAGACTCTCCTGACTACGCTGCGGTACCTCGCTCCGGCCACTTTGCTCACAATCTTCTGGACTCACCACACATTCTTCTTCGACATCTTGAAGTATATCGATTCGGCTTTCCGAACAGGTGTGTAATTTGCCAAGTAATTATTTAAGAAGTCTGTAGTCTATCAATGTTAGTGAAACTGTAATCTATGGCTAAGTTTGGGATTTTTAGAGTATTAAATTAAATAATACTACTTCTCCTAATTCTACTTAATTGCCATTTTGTTTGTTTTATATCAGAATAAAAGTAGTCTATATCTCCCTGTTAGTTGCTCATAAACATTTATTAGTTTCAAATTAGTTCAGCGACTAAAGGCTAATCTATATATCTTGCGAATTAACGTATTCATACGAGTCTGTATTAACAATCGTTTCTAAAGAACTTATTTACGAATAATACAGATTAATATTACACATTTTTTTAGTGTAATATTTAGATTAATTAAGCAAAATTTATAAAAGGGAAGTATTAAATTTAAAATCACCTTCAATATTCATAATGTTCACTTTATCGGTAAGTACTTATTATTCGCTTTATTTCAAACTAGTGGGCTATAAACACGTTGAGTTAAATCCTTTTGATCTGTTGCTACATAGATTACGTACTATAATGACTCTCATAGTTTAAACATTAATCATACACCATTGCAACTAATGCGAGATTGTTGTTCAATTCAATTATAACATGTAAAATTGAAGGAATTTCGTAATGATCCAAAACAAGGTCTGCATTAAAAGGAAATAATTGAGAATTGAACGTTCACTTCCTAAGTTGTAGAATTTTCGTGCATAGCTTTGTTCCATATTCAAATTTAGCGTACAGTATGAAACGTAACTGTGTACGATAATAAATTAACTTTTCTGTCTCACTTTGTCTATTTTAGAGAGAAAAAGATTTGATATATTTTATTGTGATCAAAGATATAATGGTAGTCGTATTTTTATTAATCGTGACAAAGAAAACGCGGCTTTAAAATATCTAGACATTATAAAATTTAAAATAATATAATTTTATTCAAAATATGTGCCTGTCACGATACGTTTAGTTAAAGTAAGTTAAATATCTGAATAAATTCATATTTTTTAAACATTTGATCATGATGACACCTCATGGTATATTGTAATACATCCACCCTTATAATATGTCGTAGTATGAAAGCGAATTATTGGAATTATTAAATAATTTCCTATTTCTACGTAAAAGGTTACAGTAGTTACAGAGATTTGATTTTCAATGTATTAAATATTTTTATCAAGCTCTGACGTAATCAGGTTTATTATTTTGACGTGTATGTGGCACCGGAGATTCTAGACAAATAAGTCGATTTTTATGTCGTTTTATTTTAAAACTAACGTGAGTACCTAATTTTTAGCTATAACCTATTAAGATCCAGCGTTTGATCATTTGTCGAGAAGAATTACTTACGTTTAGTAACCGACTTAAAAAAATGTCCTGTATTTTTTATTATTGGTATTTCAGTGATGCTGTCTAGGATACTAGGTATACAATTATTAAACTTTTGTAATGTCTCTGTCAGACTTTATTAATGTTAAGCAGATCTATTTAAATTGTCATAATCGTAAAAAAAACGTTCAATTACAGAGAATTGACCCTTAGTTCAAGCTCTAACAAAATGACAATTGCGTTATTAGTAATTAAGGAAACATCGATATTGTTTCAGTTATTTTCTCGAACGAAGATAAAAAACAAGAGATTATCCAATGGCTGTCGGAATATGGGCCAGTGCGAGTAGAAGACTTGGACATGGTGTGGCGACACGGGTGGATAGTGTGTGGGGTGTTGGACGGAGCGCTCCCTGGCGCTTGCGCAGGGCATCCGCCCACACGGCTCTCTTTGAAGCATGCTCAGTCTATAGCTGATCATTATCTTGGAGTTGAACCGGTAATGTATTACAAACAATTGTAGTCTTTTTAATACGTATTTGTAAGCTTAACGAACCTACGTTGATACAAGTAGTTTTTTAACGTTAAGTTAAGATAATAAAATAATTTATAGTTTGAAATAGATCGGATAGAACATTTTTTAAATTGTTAGCTAGATAATCTTCATGTTATAAGCAATGTGACTCACTGGATGGTGAGGAGCTTTCAATTATACGAAGTTTATCTATTTATTTTAATTTCTAGTATTTATAATATAGACTAGAGCCAAAGAGCATTATTTTATTTCACGACCTTTTCAAATTACTACTAAGTTAAGTCAAGTTTTGCAGTACCTTGTTGATAATCGCATATCAAGTAAGAGATCTTTTGTCCTTATGTGACAAAATTTATCTTTATGGTTTTCGCTTTACTTGAAATGACATGGTTTTATTACGTTACAGATGTTTACGCGCCAAGAACTTGAAGCGAATGACGCGTTAAGTAAACAAGAAGAATGGAAACTTATAAAATTCTTGGAAAAAGTTCGACTTGCTATTGCAAAGCTGACTCCAACAACGGCACCTAAAGTAAAATCAGAAAATTCATCATCGAATTCCACACAGTTTACACTCGACTACGTCGCCAGAGGTTCTGGGCTTACAGCAGCTCAAATGAATAATAAAGTATATTTCAAAATATATCCGACCGCTCAGCAAACTCTGACACCAGCAGAAATAACAATCCTAATTCGCGGACCTAAAAATATATACGGTCTAGTAACGATACCTCCAGTTCTAGGTAAAGCTCAAATGATTCGCCAGACGCTACTAGGTCTTCAATCGAAAGCGAATTACACGGAAACTGTCCTTCCAGTCACACAGGGCACTACATACTTACGAAACTATGGTAAAAATGATATAAACAAAACCTATTATATCCCGAAAGTAAAGTACGACATTGATGTTGAAGTTGAACGAAAATCAGATCACGTGAAAATTGGATACATGGTACCAACAGAAGGTAAATACGAAATATCAATAACGAGCCGAGGTGAAAACATAGCTGGTTCCCCATTTGTAGTAACCGCTTCGAAAAATATCATCGGAATTTTAGAAAAAGAAAGCTTTAATCTAGAAGATGGCGAAGAAATCGATATTGTCGATGTAAAAACTGACCGAAAAGTTGTTCTTCGCATCGTCGATTTTGTCACCGAAAAGATGTTATTGAAAGAAAACGGAACATTAGAAAAAATAACAGATGAAGAAGCAAGGAAGTTAATGGAATTGGATCACGTTGAGAAAACAGAAGATGTCTTAGATAGCCACAGCAATGTCGACAGTGTTGACAATATTTTACCCACCTTAAACTCGAATCGATTTTATAACGTTGCAAAAAGAGTATTAAAGATGAATCAAGTTTGTAAAGCTTTACATGACACTGAGAAGTATAAAAAGCAGAAGTCCTCAATTATTTCTGAAGAAAATAAAAATAATGAAAACGGTGTACCAGATATAGTTAATTCGACATTTGAGAAAAAAATGTCAACTATTTATGACAGAGAAAAAATAATAATACCCGAAAATATATCGGTTTCATTGTTAATGGATAAATCTAGTAGAACACATGAAACAGATAATTCGATCGCAGACCGGCAAGAATACACATTTGAAAGTAAAAATAAGAAATTTTTTGAACAAAACTTACAAAGTTACAAAATCTTACAAGATCCATTTGAGGATGATAATATATCTATAGATACAGTTCAATCTACAAATAATCCTTTCCTGAATGACATGTTTGACACGACTAACACTGAAAAAGAATTTGGTTCATTTATAACTAGTGAATATGAGACGAATAATTCACAGAACGAAGAATGTCATACGTTTAGTAATCCTTTCCTTAAATTTGAACAGTTTTATGAAGGACCCGAACAAACCTCTGGGCTCTATAACAAAGACTATGAAGAAGAAAGCGTCCCGACCGATTCATCTTTGTATGATACTATCGAGCGAACTGAAATAATTGAAAATGAATTCACGAATCCATTTATTGCGGTGAATCAACCTGAGCCAAATTCTGAAAAAAGTCCAGTCACTGACTTTATAATAGGAGCACCCGTGTCATTACCATCCGTAGTAGGAAATACACTTAATGAAAAGAAATGCTCATCGTTGAGTAATAACAATGAAGACAAAATTTTTCACGATAATTATAACTTTAGAAAAGATAATGAAAATGTATCCTGTCTTTCGTCCCAAGCAAGCTTTGAGCAAAGGGAGGATGCTCCAACAATTTCTCCTTTTCATAGCTTAGGATCAGATACTTATAATTTCCTTAGTCAGGGCAATTTACAACGTAGTCGAAATATTTCTCCGAAGGACCTGTGGGATTCTGCCTATGTCAGTATTGACGATAGTGCAAGTTCGTCAGATAATAATTATAATCATAACGATCGCTGTGTGTCTGAAACTTTCGTCAAAAATAATTACTCTTCAAACAATGATTTAAGCGATGAATCTGGCATAAAACACGGAGATACATGGAATAATTCTGAACAAGATGATAACATTATTCATGATGATTTAAGAGGGCATAGATGGGAATTTAAACGTCAAGTCTTTACTCCAATAATAGAAGAAAATGAAAAAAGCATAATTGCAGTCACAAAGGAAAACGCCACAGATGAAACTGATACAGTATCACGAGCATTTGCTGAACTCAATGAAATTTATGACGATATTTTCCCAAAGCATGAAGAATCTATTTCTTCAATACATGAAGCAAGTACAGTACAAAACCTTGAAGTAGAAGAATACATGATAGAAAATAATGAGATGCGCGTCGATTCTGCATCTGAAAATGTACCAGATGTGAAAAGACATGCGGGAGAAATTGAAGGATCGATTTCTGAGGTTCAGGCAAATGGTACTGAATCAGTTTCAGCAAGTCGTAACCTTAACACTGTGGTCGAAGACAATTGTTTTAAAGAACATAATGACAAAACGCAATTTGGAGATTCGGTTTACTCAAATATAGTATTAGAGAAAAAAAAATATTGGGATGAAAAAATCCGTCAAATTGAAGCAAAGGACATGGAGGAAACAAAACTTCAACAGAAAAGAAGACGTCTTTCGGCAAAGCATTTCAGACACAATGATTCTTTGAGTAAACGTAAGGGAAAGCAAATAGTTAAAAACTTCTTAAATTCAAGTGAAGGTTGCCTCAAACAACATAATACATCTGTAATTAGTAATATAACAAGAAGAGCAACTGATCTAAGTACAATCGAACAACCGTCAGAAAATTCGCAAAATAATACAAAATTAGTTGATAAATGGAAAACATTTTGGGATAACCGACTTGAAGAAGAAAGTAAAGAGATTTGTAAAACAACTACTCACGCTCCGAGTTTAAGAAGCCCGTCGTATTCCATAGAATTGACAAATGAAATGGAAAGTCAGTGTCAAACTTTAAATATGGAATCGTTAATTATAGAAAATATAAATGATGACAAAATTATGACACCAGTAAGGCAAGAATTACCTGAAGAAGTATTTAAGGCTTTTGAAACGTGTCCTAAAAGGTTTTTTGGAACTTCGAGGAAACACATTTTAAATAAAATCGATAGTTTCTTAGGGAAGCCAACATCAGAAAATATTCCGAAGCTAGAAAATAGCACTTTACAGCATGAAAGTGGTTTAGTGTCTAGTAGAATTTCTATGTTTCATAACATTTCCAACACAGAAGAGGTACCTTGGAAAAGAAGACAACATACATTAAAGTTTAGCAACGCAAACAGTTTTGACAATACTATAAAAGAAACTAGCAAAGATTCAAATAATTTGAATCAAACAGATATTTCTAACGCAACACATAAAAACTATTTACCGAATAATCAATTCGAAAAGAAATCTGATGAAAAGAAGTTAACAAAACCTGATGTGTCTTTTGAAAATGTAAATTCTAATACCAATAACCAAAACGATGAAATAAATTATCAAAATTTCGAAGACATACCTAGCTGTACTGTAAATGAAAATATTATGCACACTGAACAGAGTAATCATTCAGATAAAGTTGATGATGAAAAAGGTCAAAATGTTAAATGTAAATTGAAATCATTTAGTAAGTCAGAAATGGATATTTTCAATAAGATTTCTAGTGTTGATATTACGGATGAGTTCGATAAGCATAAGTCAGTAGAGGATTTACCAAAAATTAACGTCAAGAGTTTTATTACTCTATATGAAGATGTTTCTAAGTCTACACAATCAACGTTGATGAGAACCGATTCAAAAACAGCAGTAAATCGCAAACATCTGTACAACTCGAGTTCGAGTCCAGGTAATGTTTTATTAATTAAATTAATGTAATAAAAAAATTATATACTTAATTAAAATATGATCTAAAAATATTCATATACAATTTTTACCAATTTGTTGACAGGAACTCCAAGTAAATCTTACCAGAAACCTTCGGCTTCTAAACACTTCATAAACACTTATCAACCACAATTAAAAAACCCAAAGCAAGAAATACTTAATGCAAATGAGGATCAAACACGATGCAGTTCTAAGCAGAGTGAACGAGAGTCAAGTCCAGAGACCGATAAAAAATATCTCAGTTTGTCAGATATTGAATTAGAGATAATTGACCAAAAATCAGACAAATCGGAACCTTGCAGAGAAAAAAATCTCCAAGAATCTACTGAATTGAAAACTGATTACAAAAGTAGATTCAAAATGGCCAAACAGTATTTTCAGTCATTAGAGGAACTAAGAGACATTAGAAAAGACAGAAAATTAAGCGAATGTAAAATTGTTTTAAATAACAAATCAGTAGAATCTCTAGAAGATATTGATGAAAAGCCAAAAAGAATTCGAACAAGAAAAACTAAATCAAAATCTATGCCGTCATCGGAAATTGCTAAGATTTGGAATCAAATGCAAAGTAAAGATGAAGAGAAGGATAAGAAATTAGTAAAAATTTCGGAAAAGTTCAACGTTGAAGATTTATTTGAAGATGTAATGGAAGGAAGACTGAGTCGCCAAGGTAGCTTACGTGGTATACCTCATAAGAAAGCCGTTTTGGAAGCTTTTAAGTCGATGGAAAATCTAACAGATAATAAACTCAACTCTTATGACATGGCAGTATCGACGAATGATTTTACTCAGCAAACGCAGACGAAAAATGCACAGACATACCTCAGTGAATATCCTTACTTGCCTACAACAGATCCGTCCAAATTTCAACCAAGGTTCGATGCGATCGCATCAGGTTTAATATCATACAACGAATTAATAAAATCTAG
Organism: Hebomoia glaucippe; assembly: GCA_025727935.1. Taxonomy (NCBI): domain Eukaryota; kingdom Metazoa; phylum Arthropoda; class Insecta; order Lepidoptera; family Pieridae; genus Hebomoia; species Hebomoia glaucippe. Next base: position 3,413,049 of record JAOSYY010000014.1, on the reverse strand, counting down.
ACCTAGACGAAATAGTGTGCCAGATATCAGATTAAATCCAACATTTACTGAAGATCTTTAGCGTTGTGTCATAAATTCAAATAGAAGCCAGTGAGATTGTTTATTTCTAAAATTTTATTGGTAGACAAGATTTTCTCAAAATTATTATCGAATACTTAGTAGTAATGACACGGCGTAAATAGCAGTATTGATTTTGTACCTTATAGCTTTATATCTAATCTAAATTAAGCTAGGCGGTTATAGACAATATTATTTTTCTTTATTAATTTGTCACGATTATTTTGTTATTTTTATATTATTAAGACCTTTGTACAATTTGTACAGCTTATGAATCTTATTATTAATTTGTAAGAAAAGGCTTGTAGTTATTTATTCATTGTTTATAATTAAAATAATTGAATTATTATTTTTTTTATTGACAACACTAAATCATCATCTCAATGCACATGATTTTCTTTTCAATCACAATAATTTAAGATTTCGAATTATATTAATTTAAATAAATTATTAGTGTATGTTACAAAAATATTAAATATTTTGCTAAACATTGATCACCAAATTGCTGCCAAAGTTGATTTAACGAAATAATATTTTTCAATATTAATAATGTAAATTTTTGAAATGATACTGATCAAGTTAAACATGTCGATTTTTTTTTGTAAAAAAAAGAACCAAGCAACTTTTAATCACTTTGAATACTAACAGATTTCAGATAGATTAGAGTTATAAGTTGTTGTTTGCTTGGCATTGTTAACAAAACAAATTATTATGCTTCGAGATATAAGTTCATTAAGAAATTAACACAGCAAAAATAATATTACTAATTTTGTAACTTATATCTTTGTCTTATCAAAACGAATCTAAATGATTAGACATTTTTTCGGTAATAATTATAATTAATTTATAAAAAAAGGCTAGTAGTTAATTTCATTGTCTATAAGTAAAATATTTATTTTATTGGAATCCACTATTTACAATAAAATTTTTCAATGAATACAATCTACTTACTTACTTACTTATTTTATTGACTTTTATAATTATAAATTTTAGCATTCGATTTATTTATGTAAAATAATTCATATGTACAAAAAAATTTAAATAATAGTAAATGTTGATCACTTCATTAGATCCAAAATTGAAAAGATGGCCTTTAGCAGTATATCATAAAGTAATAAACTACTAAGGCAATTTTTATATGGTGTTGCACACTGAATTAGGTGACATTGACTTATTCTTAAGCGATACCAAAAATATGATTATTTCCATTCAAATTATGGTTCTAAATTGAAAAATTGATAAAAATAAAGACATGTAATAGTAATTAGGGACAAATCCAGTCATTTTATTTTTAGTATAGCCCACAAATACTAAATAAATCAAATTATTGTTCCGTCTGCGACATTTCTATACACATCCGAAATTCACGGCCAGAAAGTATTGTAATACCCTCATTACAAGCTTTTATTTATGTTGTCACCGGTTGCTTTCTCACTTCACTATCACTTAATATGTATTTGGACGTAAGTTGATGCTGTGTCTGCTCTCCTCCGCTGAAGCCAAGAGGCTACTTGAGGATCTGATCGGTCGCCTCGGGCCTCAAGTTGTTGGTAGTACGCTTCACGAATGATACGGAATGCATCCACACTTCTGTATGGTAACTTTGTTACCGGGTCTATATATCTGGCTGGCCTTCTGTAAGGAACAGAACAATTGATTATATAGAAACAAAAAATTTCAATCTTGGAGATTTAATGTAAATAAAATTTTGATATATTAACTTAATATTTCAATTGATTTTAGTCGTTAAACTCTGTTAATATTGTCTGTCTGTTTCTTCTGTTTTGTAGCTAATCTCAGAAATGGCTGGCCTGATTTTGATGGAATTTCAGCTTATGTTAAAAGGTGTAATTTAGGTTTCTTCTACAGCAATGCAGCTGACATCGTGGGACTCTGTGAGGTTTAACTCTGGGTAATAGACAAATTAGACTCACATACTAGATAGTAGAACTAATATAAAGTTGTCTATTTTTAAGAAACATTATAACTTATTTGTGAGGAGTTTTTTATCCACGGTTCAATGAGTTGAAATGGAATTTACCTATAATATTTGTTAATTATACCATTCATACTTACTTAGTGACAGCGCACAGCATTTCACGTTTTCTTTTGGGTTTCCTCTGAGGGAAACAAGTATTGAAGGCTTTATTCTTTATGTCATTTTCAAAGGATAGCAAAGTTCTTTCATAATATGTCACATTTTCTTTAGTTTTCGGTTTATTTTCTTGTCTGTAAATATAAGTAATATATAGTTCAAGTTATCTGTATATATATGTATATAAATATAATAGGAGTGTCTTTTGATTATAATATCAAAATAATCGCTTTTTACTAAATGCGCAGGGTCACGGTACATATACCAAAATAACATTATTACAATTTTTGTCTGTCTTTTTGTTACTGCCAATCTTTAAAATGGCTGAATTGATTTTGACGACGAATTTCACTAGCAAATAGCCAATTTAATAGGGAATAACTTAGTGTAGTTTGATTTTTGTTTTTATTTTATTAAAAAATAACTATTCTGCTCGGGCGAAGGCATGGGTATGGCTAGTGTTCAATAAAATTTTGAGATATTTTCCCGTACATACCTATTATATTGTCTCCACACCCAAGGTATTGAAATTTGTAAAAAAGTTTAAACTTACTTGGTATCAACCATAGGGACTTCTTCGTCAGGTCCAATTACTTCGATGTTCATCTTATTTGTCTCCTTATCACTTTGTTCGTCTTCAGTCTTGGGTTCTATATTACTATCACTTAGATCACTAGTTGGAAAGAGACCTGAAATAATTGATAAATTTTTATTTATCGATATTGAATTAAAAAAATAAAAGCTTAGAGGAATGGAGAGAATCATGTTTCCTTCAGCTAAATATTCATCAAGAATAAGACTATTTTTTCGAAACACAATTTTATTAATTCTAGTTGAAAACAACGTTCGAACAACTTGAACTTTGACTATATTCAGTAGTAAGAACTTTTAATATGTATATCGTCGGAAAAGTCTTGAAGTGCGCGTTTCGACTTTAGTGCCATGAATTTCTGAATGCTCGAAATAATTATTATGATTAAAAATAATAATTGACGTAGTAAGGCGTCTTAAGGTTGGCGACGCGTTTCCTAAATCTCCTGGTCTTGGAGGTGGTCTATGGGCGCAAGGAATCTCTTATCCCCAGATAAATTATTACCTTCTTCGTTTTTGATAAGATCACTTAGATTAAACTCCATTGAAGTCTCGCTGGCTTTCTCCTCGGGTGCTTCCGTTACTAAAGGTACTGGTACAGCAAATGAATGGTACCTGAAAATTTAAATATGCATTTATTTACTTATATCCAATACAAAAATATGTGTTCTTACGAATTTCTAATGAGATGAAATCTACCATGCTTAAAACTAACTTAAATCTATTACTAGTCTATTAACCCAAACAATTTTAATACCTCAATTCCCTAATACCAGAATTTTGAATTCAGCCAGAGTATAACAAAACAGGTCCGTCCTCAATAAACTCGTATTGTTAGTGTCCCCAAAGAGGGTATGGGGACAAACTTTTGAGTATGTTTAACATTTGTTTTAATAGTATTTGAATCTGGTGTTTTGATACGAGAAGTAATGCAAGGACTATACAGGAAGTTTGGGGACTGCTCCCGAAAAAGTAGACGGGCGATAGTACTAATGACACCTTTGATGAAGGGACGGAAAAAATCGATCCTGACTAAAAAAAGACATATTTTTAACACTTTTAATTAGCATTATTTACGTTCCATCTTGAAAGTACAGCTAAATGAAACGATAGTTTCGTAAAAAATACATTACTTTACTAAAAAAAAGAACCAGCAATGAAGCATGATAACAAAAACAGCTGGACTATCATACGTTTTAAAAATATGATCTTTTTTAGTCAGGATCGAATTTTATTCCGTCCTGTCATCAAATGTGTCATTAGTACTATCGCCTGTCTTCGTTTCCGGGAGAAGTCCCCAAATAATCTGTGTAATTGTAAAGAAAGTTAAAATTATGAATTGAAATATATCTACATACTTAATTATTGGTCCAGTAATGGTCTTCTTTATGGGTCTAATCTTTTTTCTCTCCAATTCACTTTGCTCATATCTTTCTGTAATAGGGATAAAATATTGGTTGGACAGTTAAATAATAATAATTGCATTACCTAACTAGGTAGCTAACGACATTAGGATAAAACCCTATATTTTAAGAGGGATTAAAATACATATGGTGATAAATTTTACCTAGTAGAGTTTATTAGTTTAACTTGGGCAAACAATGAGGCAAAATATATAACAAACTCCAAACTCATTGCGAGAAGAATTTATAAATAGCTGGAAAGTAATGCATGCATAATTTTAGTGTACTGATTACTTTAAAAACACCAACAAAAGTATTTCTTATATGAATAATTTAAGTGTAAACTGTCTTTATATATATATACAGTTTATATTACCTAGACTTTTAAGATTCTCCTCTTCTGTAATCAGGGCTTCTTCCAACAACTCTTCTTGTGTCAAAACTTTCTCCTCAACTTTTTTAGGCTTTTTCTTCTTAAGCTCTGATCTTATTTTGATTCTCTGCAATGTTTCAGCCGATTTTACTGCTGTACTTTGCCTTATAGATTTTCTTTCTGAATAGAAAGATTTGTAAGTAAATTTATTTATGTGGTATTTTCTTTAGTTTATGATACAGAATTTGGATTTTTATAGTAATTACTAGTGAAGTCGGCCAGGCCTTGTTATGGCTCAGTTATAATATAATAGATTCAGCTCAATTGAACTCAAATAAAATTAAAATGTAGCTCTATCTATCGGTCGCTTACTTTACACAAACATATATTAGCGACTTCCAATATTTCTAAATAATCATAAACCTTTGAATTATGAAAAGTAAAAATTAGCAATAAAAAAATATAAAGTACATAATTCCATATAAAACAATCCTGTCTTAATTTGAAAAATTGCACACAGTATATAAAATTTCATCACAAACAATTAAGTAGTTTCAAAGTCCATTAAAGAGACACGGGATTTTTACATATATAAAATTATAGTTTTTATAGAAAATATATGTTATGAGTTCATGTAAATAGTAAGTTGCATATGACTATTATGACCATACCAAGTGACGTGTTAATAGTTTGGTCAATATCTTCACTTGCATCCTCTGGTTTAGGCTCCCTTGGTTTTTTAGGAAACACTTTTTTCTTTTCCGCTGCAGATGTCTTCTTCCGATTTGGATCCTAAAATCAATCAATTACTCACAATGTTTTTTTCTATTTGAAGACAATCATTAACTTCTCTTGTAATTCTACATGTAAATACTCTACATTTTAAGTTCTTTAAATAAATTAATACGAAATCCCAGTTTCTTTGTCAATTAGGCGTGAAATTAATAAACAAA
>JAOSYY010000014.1:3383657-3400126 GCA_025727935.1 Hebomoia glaucippe | reverse complement strand
GAATACCCTAACGGCCGGCAACAGCTGGACCGATTTTGATTTGACTTTCACTGACAGATAGCTAATGTAATAAAGTATAGCTAAGGTCATTTTATTTTTGAAATATAAATAGGACTTCGCAAAAAATACTTGAACCCACCAAATTCTATCGATCATTTTCCGTGACATGTATTTGTGAAGTTTCTTAGACTCTAGAAATAATGTATACGCAAAATTAACGCGGGTAAAACCCGGAGACATTGCTTGTATATAATATATGGTTATCGTTGTCGAGATAATTTATAAAATCGTTTTGTCTGACCGTAATTGCGATATATTAAAAGGGTGACAATATATAATATGGAATTGAGGTATTGCAAACGTGAACCTTTAAGTACCGGTTTTCACTCTCGAAGTTTCTTTGTTTACAGATCAGCCAGTTTTTTGGTAAGCTTGCAAAATTCTAAATAAATAACTTTACGTATTTTGTTCATGCTTATAAAGAGTATTTTCATTTCAAATTAAATTTATACATCTCGTCACGATCAAAGCTATGAAAAGATTTCAATAATTTAAAAAAATAATTATCGAGCTTAGTCAAAAGATATTTTTAATCACATTTTGTAGTTAAAAAATGGATTATAGTTTAGCGTTGGAGAATTTTATTATGGGAATATTTATCAAAGGCAACTAACTATTCCGAGTATTTCCTGGAAAATGCAATTTTTCATAAAACGAACCAGTGGAATGGAGAAAAATCTGGTGAATACATTTATGTTATTCAACAGTCAGATATTCCAAAGTTTATTGGTAGCCAGTATTCGGGGTTTGATTGCATGACTGAGTTAACAAAAATATGATCTTCGAAAAATGGCCTACAGGAAAATCCTTCTATTTTTATTAAACAATAGTTTTTATATCTCGGTAAAACATTGTATAACAGCGATATGGATCAAAGGGTTCCGCTCATGCATTTAGTTTTAACCACTACTTTCGCATCAGGAGTACAACAAAAATGTTTTACGAAAATGGATTGCAAAGTAGTTATGAACTAGTTATAAGTCTAATAGTTTTAAAAGTTCTAAATGCGTAAGCGAGCTGTATCGTAAATAGCTGATTTGTTTTTGTTGGATTTTAGTATACATCGAACCATTGAGACGGTTATAGACTAGTTTTTCGAAAATAAAACTCAAAGTAAAATAACGGGAGAGAATTTTGTTAAAATCAAAAATTTTTTATAAATTCTGTTAGCTTAGAGTTAATCGTATATTCTTACGAGGTATAGGATAGGCGTATAAGTCGGGATGGCGCGCTATCAGCGTGTTCTTGATGTGACGTCTGCCGACCCCGTGAGCGCCCAGAAGCACAATGGTTTTCCGCTGAAACGCTGCAAATATACACTCTAATTAAGATAAGTGATAAAGTTATACGTGTATGTGTATTTCCGTTGGAAAAAACTTGTGTATATCACCGTAAATTAGATTTTTTTTAGACAGAGTCTTTGGCGTCTTGGCGTCTGCTCCCCAAAAACCAAGACATGTGATAGTACTAATGACACCTTTAATGAAGGGACGGAATAAAATTCGATCCCGACTAAAAAAAATCATATTATTAAAACGCTTTATGTTATCATGCTTCATTGCTGGTTCTTTTCTAGTAAAGTATTTTCTATTAAACTATCGTTTCATTTAGCTGTACTTACAAGATGGAGCGTAAATAATGCTCGTGTTAAAAATATGTCTTTTTTTTGTCACGATCGATTTTTTTCCGTTCCTTCATCAAAGGTGTCATGAGTACTATCACCCGGCTTCGGGAGCAGTCCCCAAACAGCCTGTATATGACCAATTCTTCGATGCCAGCTTGAACGCGTGCAAAATCTTCATCGTACTATGACGAACAATAGTTTGCTGTTCTGACTTTCTGTTGGTGGAACAGGAGTGATGTTCGCGGACCTTTATAATTATCCTTATGTTAGGTACACTTACATGGTAACTTCACAACTTCTTCATAGGTAACAACATCCAGCTGATCGAAGACAGCGTTATGCTTTGCCAGATACTTATCCTTAGCTTGCTTCTTCTTACGTCCAAATATTGAACAGTTCACTGTAACAAAAACGCTTTTCCTTAATGAAAATTATCAATAGAGACGATTGACCAAATTTAAAATATCACAGCACTTGTTTAAGCATTTTATCATCGAAATTAATTTAAAAACAAACTTTTGTGAAAAATAATAGAGGTAATTATATTCAATTGATATCGAAAAGCGCGCAATTAAACTAGTTGAATTAACACACAAAGAATTTTTAATATCCGAAGGTAAAGTTTATTTTTAAGTACTCTTATTGGTTTAATGCATGCGTTAATTTAATTTTACCCGTAATAATAATGCACATATTAATTATACAAGTATTAATACAACATTATTTGCTATAAAGGAGCAATTTAACGGTTCATGAAGTTATAGCAAACCTTTATTGTCTACGTTACATAAAATGCAAGAGGGATGAATGTTACGTCATAAATTTTTCTCCTACCGTTTAAAATTCAAAGTATTACAAAGAAAATTTAGCCGCTGTAAAAATTCTTTAGATTCTTCCGGATTTAAAAGCATTCATTACCATTTAAAGTTGTGACAGACAGATCGGTACTCAGAAGGAAAATCGATAGATCGATCTAACACTGTGCTGAAGAGAATTGAAGCAATAACTAACATTGATCTTACTTAGGCGTTTCTATCAGCGATATAAGATGAATATTATAAAGCTTCTAAGGGGAAATACTACAATATGAGAATTGTTTCGATGGTCCTTACTAATATTACAAACGTGAATGTCTGTATGTATGTACGTTATTAAGAAACTTTATAGACGTAGCTCATACATTAGAACAACAGATAGGCTACAAGTGCCGCGGGTGAAACCGCGGTGCACTTCTAGTGTCATCCCTCACGCATATTATGCTATAATGCAATTACCTGTATTCTCACATCCATCGGTGTGAGACACGCAGCCGTCAGCTCCTAGCCGCATAACATTACAACACAATCATGCAAACGACTCGGTATGGATATGGTTTGGCAGCTACGATATTTTGGGGTTCATTAGGTATTATTTCTTGAGAAATGCTTTTAATACTGGTAATAATACAAAAAAACATCGATAAATTCGTATAGTTAAAAAGTATTTGATAAAATAAGTTATCAAAGTGAAGAAAGAATGAAAACATTTCTCAAGACAAGTAAAACTCGGTCTATGCTTCAAGAATATTTGACCGTTACGTACTGTTTATAGCCTTCTACAGAATGTTCGCTTAGATCACTATCACAGTAGTACATTAAAGATTACATTTTACACAGAAACATACTGGGAATAAGGTTCATCATTAATCTTTTGATTACTTGATCATATAGCAACAATTCGGTATCGATACCATGCATCGGGATTTAATTCTGTATTTTTTCATATAAATACGAAAGGTTTCAGTAAATACATAGAATACATCGAATATAAAACAATGTTACATACCAACTGTAGAATAATTGAAGATTCGTCCAAAGATGTTTGAAAAAACAAAAGGATTATCGTTAAATAATATCGTAGAAATTTTAAATTAATCAAACTCGTCGGTTGGCCGATAAAGAATCCGCAAATTGATCCAAACTTATACAAAAAAACGTTGGTTGTACGTAATCAACAACATACATATTCATTACGGTTAAAAAAAGAGAAAAAAAATCATTCAAACGAACCTTAACACGACACCAAATGTACACAAGGACTACATTCACAAACGAAATACAAATCTAAATATTTGATCAACGACCTTCTAAAATACTGTACGAATCAAGCAATTCCACACAACACCATCTACATATTATGTTAAATGACGAAAACTGAATACAAAATGGGGCTCCGTCTCTTTGTCAAGGTTGCCCTCTGTTAATTAATTTAATTAATTTTTTTGGTGTTGAATTCAGTTTTCTTTAGGAAATTCCTCTCATTAAGATACACGAAGCCAAATACAAGCATTGTGTACGGATGTTTCAGTAACGTCTCGGAGTTTTCTTTCCCTAAGAAACAGGTCACGGCTATATAGGTCAAAAGAAAATCAGGTCCCGCCTTCAAAAGGCACAGCTGATCAGACGCATAGGAAAAACATGACTATTATTTCGACCAAAGTTTTTTAGAGAAAGTCATTTAGCGACACGGCACTAAAAAGCAAGCCTTAGTTTATGCAATATATTTATCCTTTATATTTTTTTTAGGAAATAAAATAAATTATATAAACAATAGAAATTGAGTTGGCAAGATTTTAATTTGACTATTATAAACGCGAAAGTTTGTGATTATGTATGGATTGTTATTCTCTCACACGGAAACTACTGAACGGATTTTAACGAAACTTTCGAACACTTCGCACATAATTTATAAAAAATTATCTTATGACATTGCTCGTAATTAATAATATATAATATATATATGGACATTTCTGTTAACAACAAAGTCATCAAAATAAAATACATTGTATTTATTAATTAAAATTATTTTATAAAATCGAATTTAAGCCGCACATTAACGTGAACCAAACAATGACATGCAATTATGTGGTTAGAGGTAGTAGATATACAACTTAACCACAAATTACAACAACGATATTGAGAAAATGCAATAAAATTTAATTATATTTTATTGTCCGTAATATAAATTACGTTTAAAAATTAAGATACTTTACTCATCACGCGACAAGTACTTAAAGGCCTGAATTGAACTTAATAGATGCTAAGCACATACATCCAGATGAGCCCCGGACTAGAAAAGGTTCCAAAATTTGGCGGACGACCTTCAGCAATTGAATTAAATTTCAGTAATTCAAGTACCGGAAGAGATAGAGTTAATACATCAGAATAATACATAGGCTATAATTAATAAAAATAATTCGACACGGATGAAACCGCGCGTCACCGCTAGTCCTACATTTGTCACGCACGAAAACACAGGCGACTTTGATAAATTAATTATCCGTGGCTAACCTTGATCGGTGTTGGACTTTTCAGCGGCGGCACAAGCAGCGCGCCACTCTTGCAATTCAGGGCTTGGTATCAGCCCAGCAGAACCACCGGACGCGTCCTTACGTGCCTGCCACCAATGCGAATCGTCCTTGCTTATGATCTGAAATCATTTATACAGTACCATTTTTATTGATAGAAAAAACGGATGTTTGGGGACTGCTCCCGAATACGAAGACAGGTGATAGCACTAATGACACATTTGATGAAGGGACGGAATAAAAATCGATCGTGACAAAAAAAACAAATTTTTTAAACGTTTTATTAGCGTTATTTCGCTCCATCTTGTTAGTCCAGCTGTTTTTGTAATCATGCTTCATTGCTGGTTCTTTGTTTTTAGTATAGTATTGTATTTTTTTGAAGCTATTGTTTCATTTAGCTGTACGGACGTAGCATGACGGAGCGTAAATAATGCTAATAAAATGTTTTAAGAATATGTTTTTTTTGTCTAGATATTTTTTTTTCCATACCATTATCAATGATGTCATAAGTACGATATTGTTCGATTTCGGGAGCAGCCCCCGAGCACCCTGTATAAAGATTGTGATTTGCAAGTAATATGACACTAGTAAGATATATGTTTATCTAATACATCATTGTGTTTACATAATTAGGGTGACCAACCCCTAAAATATTTTTGGTATTGAAAAATACACAAACTTTTCCACCCTTCTACGACCAACCCCCATTCATTTATACACGAAAACGTTTGCCGCGTCAGCTAGGATTAATAGGTAAATATTAGATTGTGATTTTAAACAACTTAGTGACAACTAAAAAATGATAAAAGCCCTGTAAGATGATTGTATAGTTAACAATTTGTAAATTAAAAAAATCAGTATTCATTTTATATTTGAAAATAAATTGTTATAACTCAAAAGATTTAGTTTAAACAATTTTAAAACTTTCCATGATTCAATTAACGATTTTGTTCATACTTAACCCTATAAGAATAATAAAATGTTTTAGTAGCAGTTAGGAAATGATTCCAAATGTTGTTATGAATAAATAAAGACTTACCTGCAGAATGTCACCCGTATTGAACGCTATGCCAGCTTGGGCGCAAGGTATTAGTTCATCCTCTAATGGATCGTAATCGAATTGGGCTCTAACGAAAATCTGGAAAAAATAATTAAAAATATATAAGTTTATAAACATATCGTATCATGTACTTCATCAATATACTTTAAGAGTAGACTTTTCGAATCATTTAAATTTCTTGAATCTAAAGGACTTCTAATTGCCAGTAGCATTTCTTGTCTTAAATGTAAGTATATCGAAAAGTCACATTCGATCAACAATTTAATGATAGACGAGACAATGTATGATCTGAATATACAATGGTCAACAATGAAGATAAATTTGAAAACTATATTGATGATATATGAATGAAAGAATGAAGCGATGGCAAAGAACAACAAGCGCACAGAAACGGTTGTAACCGCGGGGTCGCGCAGCCATGCCCGGATGACATAATACACAAACATTACATATAAACCAACATAAATTACCAACGTAACAACATAAAAATAGCAACGGCTGTGAAAAACACTACTTACTAGAACGGGCGAAGGCTTTATCCGGAATAGCTAGTTAGAAACAAAAAACAGAAAGTTTTTAGTCAAACAGTCATTTTAAGGACAAGCTTCTAATAAAGATTTATGTGCGCTTGTCGACTTTCAAAACTACGTTTCAGTAAGTGTCAAAGCGCGCGTTAGTCACACAATCTAGTTTAATAGAGGAAATTAAAATACACAGTATCTGCATTATACTACAGTAAAACAAAAGTTATCGAAACTGTATATGTTATTAGTTTAAGATTAGCATTATAAACAGCATTCCTCGTACAGCCCAAAGGGTTTCAGCGGCAAACAAATATTTAGATAGCAAACATATTTTATATTACCTCACAAGGCGGCGGTGCAGATCGGTACGATGGAACTATCTTGAAAGTCACGGATCCTCTCGCTTCACGCTGCAAATTATCGCCAATAAGGTACGGTCTTAATTATAAAAATCTCTAAAAAACAGGATCTTATTCAAATACTCAAATGACTATTTTCAATGATATTGTTCGTTGCAATCCCGCTAAGAGACAGTGAGTACTATTGGATTATTATAGTAGGTTGACGTTTATAAATAAGACCGATAAACTTAAACACTTAAGTGTTTATAATATCAGGTGTTAAGGGATCGCTCCCGCAAACGAAGACAGATGATAGTACTCACGAGACCTGTGATGATGGTACGGAAAAAAGTCGATCCTGACTAAATAAAAATCATATTTCTGTAACGTTTCATTCGCGTTATTTACGCTCCATCACCGTATATCATCTGAACTATTATGTGTCTTCCTTTTTCGGACCTGTCCCCTAACAACCTATATTTTAAAATTTCATTGATATTATACAGGATGTTTTTGGACTGATACCGAAGACGAAAACGGGTGATAGTAGTCATGACACTTTTGATGATGGGACGGAAAAAAATTCGATCCTGACTATAAAAAAAAGTCATATTTTTAAAACATTTTCTTAGAGTTATTTACGCTCCACCATGTTTATACAGCTAAATGAAATGATAACTTCATAAAAAATATTGAAAAAAAAAACAGCAATGAAACGCAAATTAGAGTTTTTATATTCCACAAAACACACAGTCCAAAAACACCCAGTATAGTAAAGACGTATCTTTGAATCTCCATCGTCTTAATGAACTACGATATACGTACCAGCATTCTTTGAAGCTGGGCGACCGATTGGTTCGCGACGGGTGTGCCGTTGATCTCTTTGATCTCGTCGCCCACATGGAGTGTCGCTTGGCGATGGATCATCCCACCGTGCATAATCCGGGCTACGATGCACCGACCATCGTCAGCCAATTTGAGTGTTATGCCCTGGTTTCAAAATTTGTCTCTTAAAATATTAAAACTAAACTAAACTTTTTTTAACATCAGTAAAATATTTAATAAAATACTCCAATATTACATCAAATGTATTATATTAACATTTATAATTCTGAATCATATGAAATATGAACGACGGTTAAATAGACACGACGAGTCGTTTGAATAAATAATCTAATTCTAAAAATAAATTGAAAATATCTCGTTTTTAATTCATGCTGGATATCATTGAAAAACCTTTTAGTATAAAGTATATAATCAGCGTCAGTTAACTTTGGAAACGTAACAATTATTTGCTTTGGCTCAACTGTAAATAATTCGATCAAATAAGTAAGTATTTTGAACGCTATCAAATGAAACCTTTAATAAAACCGTCTGTTTCAACAGATTACATTCTTGCCGCGTTATTTTTAGCTTCATTTCAGTGTTTTGTGTTTCTCATTGCAGTTCCACAGTCACAGCGAGTACTTGACTTTTATTACACACCTATATTCTTTTAATTACATTCTCCAAATAGCAAAAATATCTATAATCTAGAATCACAAATCGTATGCTAAAATCGTCCTTACAGATCAATATTTTTTTTCAAATTTCACGATATGTAATCAGCACGATATGTTACTAGCTTCTATCAGTGACTTCGCTCTCGTTCATCCCGATTTTTACACCTTTAGTTAGATTATTGGACTTTTATTAAGAATCTCTAATTCTTTTTAAAATATAATATAGCCTTTCTCGGTAAACGTAATATCCCTACACTGAAAGAATTTTACAAATCGGACCAGTGGTTAGTGAGATGATCGCGTTTAATCAAATAAAGAAACTCTTCAGGTTTATAATATTTGTATAGATTGCTTTAACCAAGCTCTCAAGCGAAGCTTAAATTCCCGAGATCGTTCAGTTAAGGCGAAAGAGATGATAACTGATCTTCCAGACAGCATAAACTATGATTTACATATTTGGCAAAGGTTCGCTTATGCAAACCACTTTACTGGGTAAGGTATGTACGTAAGCACACTGTGCAGTGTGGCTCAAGGAGCACGTCGAGAAGTTTATAAACATTTGCATAATCCCTCTATAGGTCATTAATATTAATTGACACGCGACAAAAGATCACAATGTGAGCGCAACTGAATTTCAATCACGTCTCATTCGAATATAGTTAAAAATTCTGATGAAGCCAATACAAGTTATCAATAGAATTAAAGGTCAGCGTAATGAAATAATCCCTTACCATTGGTTCATCTGTATTCTTTTGGAATTGCACGAGTCGTACTCTAGTCACGTTTTCAAACTCTGGTTCCGTATCATCTTCCTCTTCGGCGGCCGCTTGAGTTGCGCGACCGTTGACGGGCGGTGGTGACGCTCGAAGCGACTCCTCGCCGTACACCTCGCGCGCGACCACATCGTGTGCTTGTAGTAGGGCCTGTAATAGAATTATATCAATGTTATACAGTTCAACAACGTAGAAATAGTCATTTCATTGAATACAATTCTAATATTTTAGTATAGTGAAACGTCTAAATTTTCTTCAGATACCTCTAATAACAGCTTTCATTTTCGACTTTAGTACTGATATAAATATAAAGACACCTTACAAACCAAAATATCATCTTTCCAAACATTATTTTTCAATTTATTATTGCAAAACCAGTAACTTCGTGGAACTGTGAATAACAAAAATTCATTTCGATCCGGCGTCGATAAGGCGAAAGGAATTTTTCATGTATCGTTTACAAGTTTTCTATTTTCGATTTAGCGTTTTGGCATGCATCTCGTTGCTGATAAAATCTCAAGTTTCCAATACGGTTGTGGATTAACTACAAAATATGTTTGAGATTAATACTATCGTTTCCATTGAAATAATCCAATAACTCGTACTTTAAACGACATTGTGTCAAAACGTGAAAATAATTTTCAGATTCACAAATTGAAATTAATGGAAACTACATAAAAATCGATAGTGAATCTAAAAAGTCGCAATTTTAGTGTTTCATTTAGGATACGCTTTGATTGGAGTAATTGCATTCACAAATTGAATCTAAAGGAAACCAGCTAAGCTCGCTGAACATTCGCTTTTAACGAGATTTTATAAGCTTTCGTATTCTTTTCAAAGGATTTTATCATTTTATTTTGAGTTTTATGCATAGATTTAGTACCAGTAGCTCTGCTGCCGTGAAAAAAATTAACATTTTTTATCGAAACAAAAAATATTCTTTGAATCAATTTAATGACAAAATTAAATTGACACAGCCCGTATTGTCAAAAGGTTTCTTTCTCTGCGACCCTAACCATCGGTAGCTTGGGCCAAGCTCCGTTGCTGGTGGTTTTCCAGATTAGGTTTTTTATACTATTTTTATTTCTGTAATTACGTTTTTGTATTTTACTTTTATATCTATATTATAAAAAACCTAATTGAGAAATTAAATATATGAGAAAAAATAAATAATATGCATTTATTGTTTTAATAGTTGAAAAGTTAATACATTTCAAGTAAATGTAATTTAAAACTTTTAGAAGATTTCGAAGTTCCATATTTAAAATAATGTTGAAGTAGCGAAAAGTGACAATAATAATGACAAGACCATTTCCGGTAAGAATTCCGACATTCAACATTTTAAACAATATAATATACTAATGAAACCACAATATACCTATTAATTTCCATTAATTATAGAACAAACATTACACATAGGTTTGGACCCCATTGAAAAAACTGAAAAAGTAATTTTTGTGAAATTTCCAACAACGCAGTGCGGTTCAACAAATTAAACTTGAAGGTGAAAACGCTGGAAAAATCGTTTTGAATTCATGCGTGCCAGAAACATCGATTGGAATATTCGAAAATCAAAATGTATTGCGACTTTTAAACCTTAAAAATTATAAAACATAGCACTTAAAATTAAAAGCCAGGTTTAAAGTCAACCAAGACAAAGAGCTGACAATAGAAACTAACTAAAATATGCAGTGAGAACTTTGGAAATAATAATGTAAGCAGAAGCTCGGCTTTAATTCTATTACGAACACCTAGATTCATATGCTAATAGGATACATTGTGTTTACATGAGAGAGTATCTACGTTAGAGAAACGACAAGTAGAAAATACTAGGTTGCAATTTAGTGAGCGGTACAATAAGTACATTTGCGTAAATACAAGAACACAGTGATGCGTCAAGAAATAAGTTTCAGAAGAAGCAACGGGACACATTAACCAATAATGAGATAATTATTTAACTTGAAGCGTCTTGTAGTTAATCTTCGTAGGTACAGAACTATTAATATCAAATAAACTGTATGCCCCTTTGAAATGTTACTATTAAAATATGGTTGACTATAAAAAAAATTCGATATAATAAATAAATTTTCTTTATATACATATATCATTATAATCGTTGAATATTAAACACATTAGTATGTATGTAGTATATAGGGCAAGGTCGTGAAGTGCTGTGCACGTTTCAACTTCAGTCTATGTATTTCTGAATACTGGTATCAAAAGAAAATAAGCATGGCAGCAGATCGTCAATAAATAACTTAGATATTATGGCTGAGATCTTAAGGTTGGCACCACGTCTCCTAGATGCTCCGCTCTAAGAGTTGTTTATGGGCTGTACGAATCGCTCAGAATTTGGTGAATTGTATGATCGTTTGTCTTCCTATATTATAAAAAATACTTTGAATTTCCTAAACTTAAATAATTTCGCGTACTTTAAGGGACTCTCGAGTTTGATTGAAATCTGATAAAATAAGGAAATTTAATTTAACATAGTGCAGGAAAGTACGTCAAAGAATTTTCCTCGTTGTCTTTGTGAGGAAAAATTTATCTATTTATGGCAATATTTTTCTAAAATTCTAGCCCATTGATATCTTTTCAGGGGCCAATGCACAAGAGCAGTATAAGTACTCTCGAAAAGTGTGCTTGGCTTCGCGAACCAGGTATAGTCTCAAGGCATGGTCGATGGGAGATTTTTATATTCATTGATGCTTACATTAAAAACTTTGTCCAAAACCGTTTTTACCATAAGATTTTTTATATAAGTCGACAAATAATATGGACGAGACATTAAAAATCGTTACATCAAGAATCACAAAAAGTAATTTCAAAAAGCTTACCATTACAATTAACTTGAAAGTCAACTATCACGATCGCTAAAGTTCAGAATAAGCTCTATATATTACAGCAAAATTCTTTGAAGGAAACAAAATTTGTTCCGATAGTCTTGAAGATTTTTTTTTCACTATTTTTCATAGATTTGTTATTCAGCCGCGTTGTCGTACAAATCTCACAGATATTTAAATACGTGATCAGAATAGTTTACAGCCTCTAAGTGTGATACTTCAGTTTGTTATTTGTGAGAACGAAGATAATATGAAAGCTTACAGAACTTATTTATGACAGACACGCCGTCAGCTTAGATAAGTTATTCAACAAAGCGTTTATTTAGATTTTAGACAAAGACGATTGTTCCACTTTGATACACAGAGGACTCGACAAGAGATAATATCCACCTGTTATTATTGTGACGTTCGAAGAGCCCTTCTTCATAATATTTCAACAGTTTCAAGAGTCGTACATTTAAAATGGGAAAAAGTTATTGAATATTTCCGAGCGAAAACGTGATCAAGTTCGTAAGTGCGATATCGTTCGAATTCATGATAACACGGAAGGAATTATTAAGTTTACTGAAGCTTTTACTCATGGCTTTGCGTTGGAAATTCACATTTTTCCAGAATTATATTTTATTTAAGTTCATTGCTACGTCAACCGATATTTTTGTACACTTGTACATCAAAATATTTATCTGTATCTGGAAAAAGTTTTGAAAATATAATTTGTTAGATTTCTATATTATATGCAAAATTGACAATACATTCATTTATTAAATCGCTCTTGACATAATTTAATACGAAAAACGTTAACTATAAAAAGATATTAACGCATCACTAAAAGGCTAGAACGCGAAAACACACGAGAGAAACATATTTCAATTAAGTACTCAACTATCGGTTGATAATAAAAATGAAGATGGAAACAGACATAAAAATATGTCCGTCCTATTCGGCATATACGAAAAAGTGTGAAGACGTCACAGAAATTCACTGTTGCAATTAATATAAAAAGAATTATCAACTTAAATCTTAATCCCAGTAATATAATTCGATTTTTAATTAATTACTGAAGGCAAAGCCAATATTCGTAGTAGCTTGAAACAGTAATCGTATCGATAATTGCATACCGACGCACATACTCGAGGTTTAAATTAGTAATGTGTTCACGTTTAATTATATTAACTACATTGAGTATACATTCCCGGAATTTTTCGGTAACAATACAGAACGGTATGCACTACCCTTGATATCTGCTTTGGCTACTTTAGTTGCCGGAGATAATTTAAAATTAGTTTCAGGCTATACAATAAAATTAATGGCGCACACATCTTTCTCGATAAAATTTATTCACTTTCTGAATGACGTACAAAACTTTGCTTGGCTGCAAGGCTTTTTTTATTGAGGCCGAAGCTAAACGATACGATTACTGTAGCGATACACATCCCGGTCTCAACTCTGTGACATGTTTATAGTTTTTATGGAAAACACTTAAGACGGCTGCGTCCGTCGAAATATGTTATACTGAACAAATATTCTACAGTCGCAAAGACACCGTTCACGTGTTAACTCGCCTTTGATTCCTTAGTAATTTAATCATCCAATTTCGTCAGTTAACTCCTTATTTAATTAGGTACTCACATACCCAAAATTACTTTTATTTCATATCAATAAATGGACAATGATTTGGAGGAGCCACTGAGACGCTATTTGGTACGTTTCGTGTCGCCTTCTTCCTCCTTTTCCTTAGTAATTCGGTGTTTACAATGTAAACTTAAATAATACTTAAAAATATAGGCTTAGTCTTTTTACTACAATTGAGGTTAAGAATGTTCTTAAGAATTACGTAGTTTGGATGACATTATTAAGTTTTATATGTGAACAATTTTGTGGCTTAACCTAGAGTCACATTCTTATTTGCCTGCAGGGGTTGTTGGACTTGATTTTATGTAAACAGGCGTTGTCGTACGTATCAAACAATTACGATTGAGGACAGCACAGTTCTAACATTGGCAAAACAATCTCAAATTCTGTATCACTCTAGCGCATCTTAACAATAGATTCACTTTTACTGCACTGAAATACATAACGGACACATATATATGTCTGTTTTGTTGGTAAACTACTAGTAAACAATCACATCGTACCCTGTTGTAATTCAATAATCCCCACCATAAACACAACACTTATCTAGTTAAACACCGCTAAATTAACTCCAATTTGTAACTATTACCCGTTTAGACATTTTACAAGCGAGTTCGGAACTTTGTCAAACAGACTGATTCTATGTAATACGAAACTTTCGAATGGCATTGGTACTGTATATGTCAGAGACAAAGTTCCAGCAGTGCGCTGAGTATTTAATATCAAACGCAATCATACCTCAGTGCCGAGCGACCTAATCTGTCGACTGTTAGTGGAATGCAATATCCCTATACCGCTATTATGAAACAACAAACTCGTAAATTCAGTAGCTACGTGCTTCACTGCTGTGCTTACGTTGCATACCTATATGCGAAATGCAATAGAAAATAAGTAATGTTCATTTTGCTCGCTTGTGCACAAAATAACCTTTTAAAGAAACCGTTTCATACTATCACTAGCTTCTGCCTATGGCTTCGCTTGTGTTCATTTCGATTTTTACACATTTGGTGACATTATTGGACTTTTAGTAAGGATCCCTAATTTTCTTGAAAATATAATATAGCCTATAGCCTTTGTCGATAAATGTACTTTCAAAAACTGCAAACACATTTTAAATCAGACCAGTGATTCCTGAGATTAGCGCGTTCATACAAACAATATCTTCAGCTTTATAATATTAGTATATATTAAACGGTGCTATGCAAATGTTAACTATGCCAACTATTGCTGGTTGTCGATCGATATAGAAATCATTAAGACTTTTATGTACATACTGACAATCACGCCATTTTCCGGTAGGGGTAGGCAGAGACTACTTAATTCTATTTTGCATTTTTCAATTAAATATTGTTAGCTTTTGTGATATTTGAGTCAGGAGTGAAAGCTTTTCAGTTTATTTCATTTAACTCAGTGTTACTCCAATATTTATTTATTATAAGTTAGTAATCACTAGTAAATTACATATATAACATAATATATTTGTACATCTAACTTATAATTAAACAACGTTATTACGATAGGAATAAAATGAAAAACTATATATCCACATAAAGAAAAATGCAAACGAAAAAGAAAAACATCTTGATCAATATCAATTAGTATTTCCACACTATATATATACCAAAACTTAAGTTTGTTAATAGAGAACCACATTTTTTTAAATCCTAATTTGCCCATTACAAGCTGATAGGGTTGAACTATTAAGATCCAAGCTATCACCAAATTATTATTGATGTCCTGCACTTGTATTAAAACGTTTGGATACTCGTATAGATTGGCTCGGATGCAGTACTGGAAACAGTATGAATAGTTCGTGCAGTGTTATAGACTTGGTTCATTGATGAATACACGCCCCTGGCATCTCATGTTACATTAATTTCCGGAATGTCTCATTCACGTCGGTGATACGCCATGAATAGGCCAAAACTCTGTTAATCATTCGTACGCATCGAAAGCTATCACTAAATACGTAATAGATGTTCCGGAGTAGGGTTTTCAAAGTAGAATTAACGATAATCCAGTTAAAAATTAATCAGTTTTCAAATCAAACGATTAACTAAGAAATAGAACATTCTAGTATATATGTACCAATATTATAACCATTACTAGAGATAAAATAGTAAATTGTTACTGTGACGAAACAAATATAATAAAAATTATAATTTGTAACTCATTATTGGTGTTTACAATAACGCTTACCTCAGTAATATAAGGCGTTTTCGCCACCCTCTATATATATCTCCCACTAATAAGCTATTTTTGAAGGAAGTCTTCCAAAAACCTGACAATCTTTCCGCCATTTCGTCGTCGTTCATAAGGGCTTCCCTCAAACGAAAATTTTGTCGACTATATTAAAGTTAAAACATAATACAATACGTAATTAATTAAAAAGATTCTCGCGTAAACACACCACCTTGTTGAAATTAGAATTATGTCGCTGAATAAAATAGAAAGCGTCAAAGTTAAGTTCCCAGAAAATACTCACGTATAAATTAAAACAGAACTAAAACAAAGTAGGTAGATATAAATTAATTAACACAGAGATTACAATCGCAATCGTTCAAAGAGATACGTGTAGACCCAGTACAAAATGCTTAATCCAGCAAAGCTCGTCTGTCAGACAGACCGCTCGGATCTAGGTCTATTTACGTTAACAGCCTCCGTTCCTCTTGGACACTTGCGAAAACTGATTCACTCTGTAGAACGGGGATTACGTTGTTTATTCCATTTGAATCCTATGAATTCCGTAAGAGCCTTCGCAGAG
>JAOSYY010000014.1:3370267-3383557 GCA_025727935.1 Hebomoia glaucippe | reverse complement strand
TGATTCACTCTGTAGAACGGGGATTACGTTGTTTATTCCATTTGAATCCTATGAATTCCGTAAGAGCCTTCGCAGAGGCGGATAAGACTTATGCTAAAGATAAAATTATTACTCACTCAAGTTAATAAATTAACTAAAAAATTGTCTACATATATTCTCTGAACTTAAATATTTAAATTAGAATATTATAATATAACAAAGGCTTCGTGAAAGACGAATGGCAAGTACAAGCAACAACATGGCAATACGGGTAAGAACAAACAAAGATTTTATTGTAAAAGCGTTAAAGTTTTATAAGAAAACAGAAACAATACGGGAGCGAATAATAAGAAAATGTATATATTTTATTATACAAAGTGTTAGGGGACCGCTCCCGAAAATGAAGAAAGGCGATAATACTCATGACATCTTTGATGATGGTACGGAAGAAAATCGATCCAGACAAAAATCATATTTTTAAAACGTTTTATTAGCATTATTTGCGCTCTATCGTGTTAATACATTATATGAAACAATAGTTTCATAGAAAATACATCAGTTTACTGAAAAAAAAAGAACCAGCAATAAAACATGATAAGAAAAACAGCTGGACTAACAAAATGGAGCGAAATAACGCTTATAAAACGTTTTAAAAATATTATTTTTTTAGTCAGGATTGATTTTTTTTCGTACCATGATCAAAGGTGTCATAAGTACTATCATCTGTCTTCGTTTTCGGGAGCGGTCTCCTAACACCCATTATATACGAAAGTGAAAAAATTGTTTTTTCAGACTGACACGTTACTTATATGACAATTTTGTAATTATTTTTAACTATTGACAAATTTATTATTTCCCGTCTTTTTACCCGTTTTTTTAGCGGACACGGTCACGGGTATTACAATAAATGTATATTATTTTATAAAAAAACTATAGAAAAATCATTGTCCGTGTCTCTATGTTTGGCAAACCCGTATTACTGTCCGATAATTATAACATGATTTCTAATTCACATCCGATCTTTGTTATAATGAAAGGCAGCGTGAGTGTTTAATTAGAGATCACATTGTTTATGACGTCTACTAAATCATCGTGACTGTAGCTGGCTACAAGTTGAAATGTTAATGGATTTACGCCGGATACGTGGTCGTATTACTGCATTTGTTTGTGGATTTATTGGTAACAGTCGGGTACATTCTTACAAGTGGAAAGAATGTACCCTACCGAAAAAATTTAACACCTACATAAATCAACTACACACAAAAATAGCAGATTCGTGATTAGAACGAATGAAAAGTCAATAAAATAACCCTAGAATTAAACAGTTACTATTGAAAAGCACTATGTGTATACAAGTAAGATATTTCGCAGACAAATGATAATAATTATTACTTAAATTTATTTGAAAAATGAACCTAAGCTTCTGAATATTGTTACAACCTATTTGAAAGTTTACTTAGAAGGAGTCTGAACACATGAAATTTATAACTATTTGATAGATTATTGACAGATTTTTCTTTAACCAAGGCCAAATCGAGGACGTCTAAGGAAAGCCCACGTTATATGTGTTAAATCAACGAGAGCGTATAGAAGCCTTAATGGAAGTAAAGAAAGCGGAAAAGAGTTTCTCAGGATCGGAGCAAGTGGAAAGTATCTTTGCATATCCCTACGGGAAAGCAGCGTGTTTGTATGTATGTGTTTCCACCGGAGACTTGGATTTAAAAGAAAAGTTAGGCTCACAGCACTAGCATACCATCATAAGCCACGTTCTCATATAACATCAGACATTTAAAAAAAATCGTTCCAAAATCTCTACTTAACCACCGTAATAGGCGTACGCAAATCCGAAATTTTCAACAGCGTTTAATTGCAACATAATCTGGCCGTAAATTTTCAATTCATAGTTCGCAGTCCGCTGTGGCGTGCACATACACAAACAGCAACGTAATGGATCGCCAAAGTTTTGAGAAAATTTATTGTACCTACATATACGCTTCGAAGTTATTGTAAATGTTTACAGAAACAACAACGCTTTAACTTTCTTCAGTTATAAAAATGTATTAATATATACATAGTGCTATGAAGGAGACAAGTAATAAACTACGATCGCATATATTGGCAGCCAGTAACTGCAGTCTCGTAACCTTTGAACCTAATATATCATCAAGGTAGACTCACAACAAAATAGCGTCACTAAATGCAACGGTTTCATTGAAATTTCTTGCTAATTACGTCGCATAATTATCATATTACACGATATCTAACTTAAAGCATGTTAATTTCATTTTTCTAAAATATATATTTAGAGCGAAGTGCCGAAATAACTTTATGTGTCGCTAATCAAAACTTTGAGCAATGCATTACCTCTGGTCCCTGAGCGCATATTTAAGTTCAGAACTCATTTTACCTTGGCCATTTAAATGTGGGAGTGCGAGTTATTTTTAATCTTAATTTTCTTGTTTGAAGGTCGTATAGAAGGCTTTGTAATCGAACAAACCAAGGCCAGACAGCCGCTAGCATCTCCACCAACAGAAGCGTGAGTCCTTGGATCTCGTAACACTCACCCGGGTGAGTCAATATCGTGTTTCTCTAGAACAACATCTACGTTCGGCCAAGCGGATTTCAAAACCCTCCTGGACCGTTGGACAAATACACGGCTAAAACAGCGGTTAGTCGTAAAAGCGACTTGGGACACTTTCCCAGAAAATAAATTCTTTCGTGTTGTATGAGAGGAATCTTACAGCTCAAGGCTACTACAGTGACGCAACCAACAAGTCTAAAATTATATTTCATGCCTCCATAATCAAGTTCTGATTACACTCAGCAAAGAGAGAACTTTCATTTTTTATAATTATGTAAAAAATTAATTAAAAATGTAACAAATTTCTATGAGAATGTTTCTCACTAATGACTGTCATATAAAACGAGTCGTTACATAAAACATTTAATATTCGCAGACGGTATTCAACGACCACTATTTGGACTTAATCGTAAAACTGTAGCAATATAATAATATATTTTCTCTCAGCACAGTGAACACTTGTTAGTGGTATTTGAACTTATGTATTTACAATGCAGTGTAAATAGCAACGGTCTACTGCTTCACGTAGAATCGTAGCGATAAATTCAGGCTATTTTGGAGATAAGGCGGCGCACAAAATGCCTCAAGTACATTTGGGCAATTTTTTTAACAATAAATCGCTGGCAAGTGCCATTGTCTATGTTGTTGTGATGACAAATGCCATTTAGGTAGTCCGTAAACCCATCGTATATTTTTCATAATTGCCATGCTTTCATGATATATAGATTTTGCATGCGGCTTCGCTCGTGTTCTTGCTGATATTGTCAACCGCTTCTAGTTATACAAACACCTCTACTGACTTTATATATGTATAGGAGGCTGAAAGAAAATATCTTTAAATGTGGATAACTATTTTCTTAACATCGGACTCGATAAAAAAAAGACAGATGTGAACCGGTTTATTACATTTATAGATAAGCTTACCTAATAAATAACAAACTAACAACTTTGTATTCAATTAAAATATTTTAGAGGGCTCAGTAGCCTAGCGGTTGTGGAAAGCAACCGCGACGCCCGAGCACCAGGCTCGAGTCACGTTCGGAACGCAGTTGCATTTAAAAATATGTAATTTGTGTTCTGCCTCAGGTACGGGCTGCCTGTGGCCGGACGAGTGTCAAAAACGCAGGCATTTCGAGTATTAAATGCGGTGGGAGGAACTCCTAATAATTTATAATTGGTACCTTTGAAACGATCTGATCATGGATCCGTTAGCTAAAGAATATATTTTACGGATATTAATACAATCAACGATATACAGTTCTTATATTTTTATCGTACGTTTTTCCAAAACATGATAACGTAAGCATAATATGAATTCTAATGAGCACATCGCTGACGAAAGAATATCAAAATGAGGGTAATAGCAGAAAATATATTTAAATTATCCTATAATGGCGATAAATCCTAATGGCATTGAAAATAGAAGATACGTAGGAAGTTAGGAAGGTTAGTGTGCCCGAAGTGCTGAACAAATCGAAGATATTACTTTTCGCTAATGATGTTTTTATTGAACGGCGATTCGGGAAAACCATTGTGTGTTCGTTTATGTTACCTATCTATAGAAAATGTTAGAATATTAACCCAGTCACGTTAGGAATAATCAATTTGTTATCTGTTTTTAAATATCGATGTTTGAACTAAAAATATATTCAAAAGTAGCTCAAGGAAAACACTTTTAAGATGTCGAATTACATATACATATCAACTTTTCATACAAAATATAACTTTTTCAGATTTGTCCAACTACAATAACTTCACATATAGCAGGAGTTTTTATGCAATATGAACGCAATCGAGCACACACTTCACTTATACTAAGCTATTCCAGTCGCCCATGGACGCCTCAAAGATCAGTAGATCTAGAAGACGCGTTGCCAACCTTAAGGCTTTAGCTATATTACATCATTAGGCATTTTTAGGACGTTGTGCTGCCGGCCTTGCTTATTTTTATTTTATGCTCTTTCTCTTCCTATCAAAATTGGTTTAGCGATTCCGCGTTTTTAATGAGTCAAGTTAAAGTGCATTGTATATTTTCTACTGAGATTTTCTATACACCTAATTCAACCATTAGTAACCGTTATTTTCCAAATTCAAGATGAGCAAGACAAAAATAATGTCGCTAGTTAGAAAAGTCAAAATTAATTATGCAATATGATTATATACAAATACATTGTTCGCTAAGTTTAATCATTTTTACATAAAAATTATTAGAATGTATTACGCAATGATATAATATATATATATATATATATATGCGCAACAGTACACAATAGATCCAGGAGACGTGTTGCCAACCTTAAGGACTTAGCCATATTACACCATTTGTTATTTAGTGACGTTCTGCTGATTGTTTATTTTCATCGAGAAAATCGAAATGTACACATCTTTTAACTTTTTCCATCGAAGCGACACGGATGGAACTTATAACTTCTTAGGAGTTCCTCCCACAACATTTAATAATCGAAATACCTGTGTTTCCGACACTCGTTCGGTCACAGCCAGCCCGTATCCGAGGCAGAACACAAATCACAAATTTCAAAATGCAACTGAGTTCCGACAAGAACTCGAAACCAATTATCCAACCGCTGATCTACAGACGCCTAGTCCTGAGCATTAATTTAAATATAATACACTGTAATTAATGTAATTAAATAATAAATAGCAAGAATTAATTACAATCTGTAATTATTAAAGGCGATATGGGTACATTATGTTATATGCTCTGCAATAAATTCATCGGATTTCATGCATCATAAATGACAATGATGGATATATTTGCTGCTAGCATTAAAATTGGTTGTTCAAATTCGCGATGGAGCAAAATAGACAATTGGAATTAATATCGTTTTAATTGTTTTACATCGAATATTAAATTTATTAGACGTCAGACCCCCGGGAATGATTTTAACAAGTTTTCTAAACAAACAGTGGCGAATAAGATTTATGGCCGTTTACTTGAGAACAATTGTATGAGTTAATTAAATCTAGGTACACATCATGGTCGTACTAAAGTTTAAAAGAGTTTTAATTAGTTTTGTGGAAACGGGAAATATTAAGCACAATTCCATGATACTTCGACTATGAGAACGAATTACATAAATATCGATACATTTTTAAATGAACCAATATTTTTTGGATTCCTTTGTAACTAACATTGCAACTGCGGGCCCGTGGCCCCGCGGACGCTGGAAATGTCGGAAAACCAGCGAGGTTTTAGTGAGTATTCCCTCCTAGTACTAAGAAAGCCTATTTGAGTCGCCAACAGAGTAACTGTGGAAGGGCGAATCTCATATAAACTTTGTATATAGTCAGTAGATGACAGTACAATAATTTGGTATCTTGAGATGTAATATGATGTCATATAACAGCTAGGAATTTCTTTTTTTTGTGGAAATTGCATTGATATATATTTTATAGACGATAGATCTTTCAGTTATTAGATTCTTACTTAATTGGTACGATTTGTATAAACAACTAGCTTGTGCCAGCGGCTTCACTTGTATTAATTTCCATTTTAACACCTTGGGTTACATTATTGGATACTTTTACTAAGGATCCCTAATTTTTTTAAATAATACAGCCTTAAGCTTTCCTCGATATATGTACTATCGAACACTGAAAGAATTTTTCAATTTGCACTATGGGTTTCTGAGTTATGCGCGTTCAAACAAACAAACTCTTCAGTTTTATAATATTAGTATAGATAAGATATTTCTTCATGTAAATGTAACCGTAGGCCGCATAACTTAAAACAAGTAATATTTCATAGCACGATTTATTACAAAACTCAAGAAAGACATTTATTGAAGTGTCGTGAAGAACGCCACTAGGGATATTTTTATACAAAAAATGTCATGAATTATCTAAGTATACTTAAAGAATTTTTTCAATTCCAGTTCAAAGACTTGACTTCGTAATGCGGAAGAAACGAGATAATAGTGTTTGTAGAGTCATTTTGAGTCTTATGTTACGCGAGGTTTTAGGCTAGAGGACAACTATTAAAAAACAATATAGATAATATAGAATAAATAAATCGAATTCCAAAGAATACTCAACGTCTGGCCGATTTCTTAAACTACAAAGCTCGAAGGTTTATATCTGATACCTACGTATAGTACACTAGCTGCCCCCGCAAACGTCGTTTTGCCACGTAATTATTTTGCGATTAAAAATTAGGAGTTGATTGTTGAGGGGTGAACATTTGGGATTGTATGTATTTTTATATGCTGTATCATAGGAAAAAAGAAAAAAAAAATGTTTAAAAAGTAAAAAGTAAATGTTAGAAGTGGACAACCCTTATAATTTAGGGGGATGAAAAATATATGTTGTCCGATTCTCAGACCTACCCAATATTCACACAAAATTTCATGAGAATCGGTTAAGCCGTTTCGGAGGCAACGAAAACTGTGACACGAGAATTTTATATATTAGATGTAACAATACGTTTTCTTGGCCATGTCTTTCCATTATCTCTCTGAGGTTTGACAAACAAAGTGACCCTTCAAACTTTTCAAGGTACCGGCTGAAGAGTCTGTTGACATCGCACACAGCACAATTAAAATACAAACAATAAACAAAAGGAAGTTATACATAGCACACAGCAGCGGGACAAAAGACCTCTACGATTGCAGTCACATGAAATGATATTCGCTGAAACTATAATTGTTGTAAAAATATACACATTGTTTTCTATTCTCGGATGTTATGTGAAAAATCATGTGCACGTTTCCATTGTACGCGTTACGTCTGTGCAAAAATATCAAAGAAATACTTGTTTAACTCAGACATGACCCAATTTTAAAACGGCGTTATTAGTTTCGCTTGTAACAATGTGATTGAATGTTGGAAGTTAATTTTGACACACTTCTAAATAATATATTTGTAAATTGTTTTATACATAGTTTTAGTCTTATATAGAGGGTTTAAGGAATATTAAAAAAAAAAGTTATCTTGCTTCTGTGCCTGCTTTTGTAATTAAACTCTTAAGCAGCTGGACAGATTTTTTATAAGATTTTTTGTGTATCTTCAAGAGGATTTTAGAACGTTTTTTATTCACAACGTGGTCCAGTAGATGATATTTAAAATTTTTGTATTTAAGACATATGTATAGGACGACGTCTGAACGTTTCGAATTTCTATTATCTTCAGTACATCGATTTTATATTTACTTTTCTTAGTACTAAAAATTTAATTTGTAACAATTTATCGGCTCTCCGAAAAGTTACAACGAAAAAAATTACATAGTATCCGATCATTTGACAAATTTTTCTACAAGTGTATTTATCACAAAACATAAATCCTAGAATACATATTATGCTAAACTATAAAATAGTGTGTAATCGTAGACCGTATATTATGTAAGCATAAATGAGTGTAGAGGAAGCGAAAGAAATTTGTCAAGATCGTAGCAAGTGGAAAGCTGTGATCTCTGCCTACCCCTGCGGGAAAAGGCGTGATAGAAAACAAGCACGTCTTCTTGAAATGACTATTTGAATGAGAGTTACTTTGTGAGGACAACAGTTTTCTGGACAAGCGCCAGAGCTAAGTAATAAGTTAAAACCAACGTAACTAATTGATACAACTGAAAGAGTTTTATATAAAGCGATTTTGAGATGGCCAAACTTTTAACGAAGAAGCCGGCACAGTTGTAACACACAAACTAAGTAAAAATGTACGAGGTTAAATAATATTAAACATTCTTACAAGTCTTTGACGACAACTCGTCTGCGTTAGAAGATTATATACAGACTTTTAATTTATTTCAATAATTAAAAAGAATTGAATTCCGATAGCACCGTGTATGACAGATAAGACCAGTTTGTATGTAAAAAAATAAAATTGTCGTTTTTAGTTTTTCTTCCATAATTTTTCTACAAATATTACAAGATCAAAATTAGTCAAATCCGTACAGCCGTTCTCAAGTTTTAGCGAGAATGACGAATAACAATTCATTTATATAGACATAACACATTAATATGAGAATCATTACAATCATGTCTGTTTTCAAAACAAAAACATTTCATCAGAATCGGTCCATTCGTTAAAGAATTACGATAGCAGACAAAATTTCCTCACGGTACTTTTCAAATTTTACTTTTAACTTCGTCGTTAGATTAACTCTAGCATACCAAATTAATCTACACAATATATTACTTTTTGGATTAAATTCAGATACATAACAAAGATTTTCATTTCGTGACAATTAAAAGCAAAATAGAATAGACTTTCAAGAATTGATGTTCGTTAGATCAATCAAGCTACTAAGATTTTTTTGAAATATAAATGTTTAATTAACTTCATGATAAATTACTAGTCTATGCAAATTTCGTAATTAATTTCAGTAACATTTATCTAGAATTTATTATTTAAAAATTCAAAGCTTGAACAATCTTAACTCGCCTTCAGACTAATAGGAATGATAGTAATTTTAATATTCAAATTTCTAAAACCCAATACCGAAAAGAATAATTGCTAACATCTTTTGTATTTTTTTACGTACGAAGCATTCTTAAGGAGAAACTTGGAATATCATTTATTACAAAACTTATGAAAAATATGAAATTAAATTATACTTATACCTTAACGTGTTTGAAATTACAAAATTGCGAGGATGTGGCTCTAAATATCAATAAATAATTAATACATTAAAATATAATAAATACTTCATAAAATGATAAAAATAGCAATAAACTTTTGTATGTGAACACTTTGTTCCTTTTAGAGGGTCATAAGCGTTTAACAAGATATTTAAGGTCGATATAATTAGCGATCAATTATATAAAAATGTACCTTCCATAGATTATATATTAATAATAACCACATGTTTTGGTAAACGTGAATAAACGATAACTAACCTAACCTAACCAACAACCAAAATTCACAAACTTTTTATGTCAGCAAAATTATTAATAAAAACCGACAAATGTGATTAATTTATCACTTTCACCTCGACTTTCGGTAATTATTGATAATAATAGATAAATAATTATTAATAATCTTCAATTATTCACTCTTACCGTGACACACACACACACACACACACACATATATATATATATATATAACGAGTCCCTGTCAGTTCTTCATAAAATGAATAGCTTCTGCCAGCGGTTTCGCTCGGGTTCATTTCGATTTTTACAGCTCGGGTTAAATTATAGTAATGATCCCTAATTTTTTTTGAAAATATAATATAGTCTTCCTTGATAAATACACTGTCAAACTCTGAAATAAGTGTCCAAATCGGACCAGCGATTCTTAAGATTAGCGCGATTAAACAAACAAAATCTTCAGCTTTATACTATTAACATTGATAAGTACAAAAAATAAAAATAGTGAAATAATGAAAATTCATTGAAAAGAATGTCCCTTTGCGACGGGACAATAACAAGTACTGTTGACACCTTTAATATATTCTAAAGAATTTCCATAACTTTGGTTGAAACTTTGAAAGATTTAAAGTCACCGTGATTAAAGACGGAGTTAACCTAATATTACTTTCAATGTTATTTTTATGCGCTAACTTAAATTGAGAAACATTTTAAATTTCACGCAAATTTAGATAATTACTTAGTTTAAGATACTTTATTTAAAACTAAATAGATCTTTACAAGTCTATCTATGCCTTACAGATTTTCGGTATACAAAATAGAAATCGATTGAGCGTCTGATATTATGTGAGTAAGACCAACTATTTTCGCCTAGTCTCAGATATTTATATAAAGTTTATAATTGCTATGAAAATATTGTTTGTACGTCTGGTAAACGTTTGAGAGCTAACTTGGCTAGAGGAATTTCTAAACTAAATTATATTTAAAGTTACAACCTACCTTTCCATCTATAAGCATAGATGGCATGGTCGTGAAGTGCTATATAAAGCGTTTCTAATTTAATTTATGAATTCTCGAATGCCCGAAATATGATTATCCCTTTTTTTTGAAGTCGGTTAAAAATTAAACAGGTTGGATAATTTGTAACACTATCTGTCTGAGGTAAGCGAATCGATGATTAATACAAAACACCTGAGGTGAGTCTTAACCTAATTTTTACGTCGGAAAATGCGTTTACTTACGCACGGAGCGATAAACGAGTCTCCACTTTCTCTAGCGATGTCCGACTTAGAAAAAAAAATGTTAACAAACACACCAGCAAACTTCTAAACTGACTTACTAATCAGGAAGTAATCGGTAACGTACGCAGTTTTCCTTATCCCTGATGTCGGTTAAAACACAAAAGGCTTTCCTTATTTACGGATAGAATTATCAGAATCAAACATTATCTGGCTCGATCACGAACTATGCCGATACATATTCAATTCTCGTACGTTTTACACAAAAATGGGGAAACAACGGAAGTAAACATCACTACCAACTCGTGTCACTAAATAACCACAGATAAAATCTTCGCCCTATCTGATCGTTTTATGAACTTATTCGGAAGAACTCGAGATAACGTCGAATATGAAGCAGATATCGGGCGCGAAAAACATATACATTTGCATATAATATTAATCAATTATCTACTTGTTTGTTTGTTACAACATTCCGATTAAATATCAATAATTACTGTAGAGTCGGATTACTCAAAATATGTACAATGAAACTTTAAAATCTTATAATATAACTATAAAAAGGTTTTAATTGTAATAAACAAAATTAATTTAATGCAATTTAAAAAAATTATTTGTATCTATATGATTTGATATGAACCGATCTGATAATGAAGACGAAAACTAAAGCATTTGGAACTACCTACGTGTATTTCGTACAAAAACATTAACCATCTTCTTCAGTCGGTTAAACAGACCAGTACCCTCCCCGAGGGCATACCATACATCGTCCTGCGAAACTCAACAATTGGGAAAGCAAAATAAACTCACACGCAATTCCCTTCACGGCGCAATTGAATTGGTTCACGTCAATAAGTTAGTTCGAACTGATAAATATATTCTCTCTTCCCATTCAATGACTTCCGATACTGTCTCCAGGAACATCGACCTAGAAAAATCCCGATCGGGTGTCCTTTTCGCTAATATATGGCCCATGGGTAATATTTGTATATCCTTCAAGGAAAGAGGGCAAAATGAACGATTTTTGCGAAGATATACGCGAGAAATATCGTCTAGTATATAAAAATATGAGAAGACAAAGTTTTCAATTTTTGCCAAAAATCGTAGCTTTTTTGGACCCATACTTAGTTAATTTCTTTAGTTGTCAAACGACTGTGTGGAATATATTAAATTAAATAAAATAATAAATAATTCTGGCTGTCTAGATTTTATCCGCAATTCGTCCTGTTTTATGTAACGGGAAATGAGAAAATAAAAATAAAAAACAAGTTCATCGCTATTAAATTAAATATTTCGTTATTACCTGAAATTACAATGAATTTTTAAGAATCTTAATAATATTAAACAATCAAATTTTGCATACGAATTGACCCATTCGTTTCGGGGTTACTATACCACACATATACACGTCATACACTTTACTTTCCTTTTTCATATAAACTTAAGAATTCAGACATATGCATGTACACAAGACTAAAAATAAAAAAAAATCATGTAACAGCACTAATTATTTTATTCTTTAATCTGTATAAAATTGCCCAAACGTAATTAGACGTTTCTTAATTAACTTAAGGAAAACATTAAAATATGGATAAAGTCGAGAAATCAATATCGAATATCTATTTAAACTAAAACAGAATTTCCCTGCTGCGACACCGGACGATGTCACCGACAGATATTTTGGGAATTAATTTTATTTTCACAATTTTACAGGCTGCCGAGCAAACTGCTCAAGGGCGAAATTAAAGTGACCCAAGCGGCAAGAGTCAACGAATAATGATCGATAAGCCTCAACGTGTAGTCTCAGTGTGCACACTTAAAATGCTTTTAACGTAGTGATATTGAAATAAAAAACGTTAGCCACGAAAGAATAATAAATTTTATTACTCAACTTTCGCATACAGTTTTTTTCGAATATATCACTTTCTTTTATATAAAAAAAGGTTTACTTTTAGTAAATTCCTATATTAATACGTGGAGGGAAATCCTTACAGGCTTTTGGTACGAATATTGCGTACATGAACAAATATGAGATTTGGCGTGAACAAAACTGATATATATATACAGGTTACTAGGGGACCGCCCCCGAAAACGAAGATAGACAATAGTACTTACTAATGATACCTTTGAAGATAGGACGGAAAAAATCGAACCTTATTAAAAACAAAAACACATTTTTAAAACGTTTATTAGTTACGATCGTGTTATTTGGTATTTGTTGTAAATTTCAACTTACAGATTTCACTATATAGACATTCTAGTCTCCATTCTTTGTCTTTCACTGTTCATGTCTACTTCTAGTCAAGCATGTTTAGTTTTGACAATACAATACATCCATTAAAACGAAAACTTTCGGGAAAATGAATGTAATGGAAATTTCGATTTCATTCTGTGAGTTTCCGAAAATGAAACAAACATTAATTTATACTAACATAATAAAGCTGCAGTTTGTTTGTTTGAAGGCGCTAATATCAGGAACCGCTGGTTCGATTTAGAAAATTCTTTCAGTGTTGGATAGTACATTTATCGAGGAAGGCTACAGGCTATTACATTTTCAAAAAATTAGAGATCCGTACTAAAAGTGCAGTAATGTAATCCAAAGTGTAAAAATCGAAATAAACGCTATCAAAGCCGCCGGCAGAAGCTAGAAAATTAATATATTAAC
>JAOSYY010000014.1:3330578-3343152 GCA_025727935.1 Hebomoia glaucippe | reverse complement strand
ACTTTACTAAAAAAAAGAACCAGCAATGAAGTATGATAACAAAAACAGATGGACTAACATGACGGAGCGAAATAACGCTAATGAAACGTTTTAGAATTATGATTTTTTTAGTCTGGATCGAATTTTATTTCGTCCATTCATCATAGGTGTTATTAGTACTATCATCTGGCTTTGTTTTCGGGAGCAGTCCCCAAACTGGTAAGATAAAGTAAAATTTAACCTCTTTCATATCTCTGTCAAATTTCTCTCTTGGGTACATTTCAGTGGGATCAACGGAGAGTCTCTTCATCATCTTGCTGAGGCTGCTATAGTAGAAATCTAGGAGTTTTTCGTAGTATTCAGCTCTGACCTCCTCTTCCGAACCAAGGAAAATTAGATAGATCAAGTCAGCAGGCGGACGCCCTGCGTGAACCGTTTGAAAGTCTACAGCGATCACATTTAATTTGTCTTCCTGAAAACAGATAATTTATTTAATTATTAAAGTTTTGAGGGCTTCACAGCCTAGGGGTTATGCAAAGCAACCACGACACCGAGAGCAACAACACCGGGTTCGAGTCCCGGTCGGATGCAACTGCATTTTAAAAATATGTAATTTGTGTTCTGCCTCGGGTACGGGCTGCCTGTGGCCGGACGTTTGTCAAAAACACAGGCATTTCGAGTATCAAATGTGGTGGGAGGAACTCCTAATAATTTATAAGTTCCGCCTGGAGAAGTTGTGAAGTGCTTTGCACGTTTCAATTTCAGTCTATGAATTTCCGCGTATTTCCGAGTAATACAAATAAGGCCTTAAGGTTGGCAACGCGTCTAGATCTTCTGATCTAGGAGGTGTCCGTTAGCGACAGAAATCGCTTAACATAAGTGAACTGTATGCTCGTTTGCCTTCCTATCGCAAAAAAAGTAACAAATTATACTGATATTGAGTTCATCGATATAGCGAATAGTGAATATGTGCCCGCGTTTTCATCTGCGCAAAATAGTTAATTTTTTATTATTTATATAATTTAATAGACATAAATAAATAAAAGGCTGTCCAAATCCGTTCAATCGCTTCAAAAATTGGCCAGAAATAGACAGACAGACAGAAGTTGTATAAAAACGTTGTTTTGATAATATTTTGATATATGTATGTAACAAGTGTCCCGCGGTTTTTCTTACATGAAAATAGTGACTATGGTGATTCTAGCTTTATAATATTTATCCACATATTTTTACCTCTTTAAGATACCTTAAATCCTAATATAATGCATTTGGTATAAAAAACTTAAACGTTGCAAGTACACGTTACATGTCACCTTGAAATTGAATAAAAAGATTTTATAGTACTTTTAGTATGCAGTATTATTTAATGTGTATTATCACAAATTAATTTAATATTATCAGTTTTATATATTAGTCAGATAAAAGTAAAAAAGGCAATCTGTTTTTGTATATAACACCTGCATTTTATCGGTAATAAAAACTTATGAGAACACTGCCTCATAATTACTAGAAATCGAGGAACGAAGTATCTTATTATCTACGATGACTTCTAACTTACGTCCTGCATAAAAAAAAACATCATTAAACTTTGTAGAAAAATATATATTATTCAACAAGATGACTCGTCCACGCACTAGTGTGGCTAAGCTTTTTGTTATATTAAATTGTAATTAGTAAGCATTATTAGTATTAATAAAAAGCTTGTACTTTTAACACAGCGCCATCTATTGAATACCTACTCGATTTAGTCAACAGATATTGTCATTTGTTACAACCGTTTGGAGCTAAAACATAAATTTGACTCTCAAATATACAAATAATAATTTACAATAAAATAATAATGCGACTATAAATTGATAAATAAACTATCCTATCTCAAGTTGGAGCTCAGCACTCATTTTAAAGAAAAAAAACATTAAAATCGGTTCAGTAGTTCATCCCGGACAAACAACGTGACACGTAATTTATATATGTTAAGATATTATTCTAATGTTGATTTTCGGTAATTTTATTTGGGAAATTCAAAAAATAATTCTAAACGTTATAGCCGAAGGCCATAAGACCGTTTTGACTGCAAATTTATTTATGTAATGTTGTAATTATTTTTTTTATACGATAGAAAGGAATACTTATTATTATTGAGCGTACAGTTCACTTATATTAAGCGATTTCTGTCGCCCATGGACACCTCTAAGATCATTTTATTGACCACATTCGCTGTGTAAGGAGATCTAAAAAGTTGGGATTTGTTTAGAACGAATACTAAGTATTGCTTTTCTAGTATCCATAATATAGTTTTGGAAACTGTTATTTAAAGGTAGATTTGATTGGAAACATTATTTAAGAAGCGAGGTGTCCGAAATACAAGCTGAAAATTCTTTGTAAATATTCAAATAGTTGTTGTGTTAAAGTATTCTTATGAAATTCTTTAAATCAGTCATCACTTTTCAACAAAAAATATTTGTTATCAATACCACAAGCGTTAATTTGACTCTGTATGGTAATGGATTTATATTAATTGGTGCGATTTAATTACTGTATATCGTTGATAAATAAAAATGTCTATTTACAGTGACTCACAGACCAACGAACTGATAAGAGATAAGCTGGCTAATCAGACGTGTTAATGAAAAGGACTTTTCCAAGGAAAATTCCATAACGAACAGAAGTGTTGCAATTACGTTTTTTTGTGAGTTGCCAGTAGTTTTTACAGCAATTGTTATTCAAGTTGACAATAAATGGTGACCGACAGCAATAGACAATTACATTTGACCTTGCAAAGAATGGTCATGGCGAATTTAACCCGAATATCGACATGAAATCTTTGCGGCCCTGACCTCTAATATACTCTTTTAGCCTGCCCATTGGACTAGAGCAATTAACAGTATACAAATAAATGATTTTCAAGTGGTTGTAAAAACAATGTCATTTCTCAAATTACAACTGTACAACAACCGTTCATAAAATCGGCTCGCTGTCTGTCGGTATTTTTAAAGTTTCACAGAAAAAGAATTCTGTAACAAATTCAGTATTCGTAAGACTATAATAGCTCTTAATTTCTATATATTACTGAATTAATTAAACATTTAAAAAACTGCGAGAACATTTAAGTAATACTAAGAATACTATTTTTAAGCTATTTTGAATATGCCCATTTAAATTCAGAGGTTATGCTTAGACGTTAGGCCCGATTCTCTTTGGACCCCATATTTTAAAATCACAGTCATGTGTTAGCCATGATGGGTATAAATTACGTCATTACACAATGCTATTTGTATGTTTGACCTTGAGAGGCGAATATTTCGAACAAGTTTATTCACTTAATAACCGGCGTAGGATATCCAAGAATTCTGGCATTATTGAGAATGTCTGGGTACTGCTCCCGAAAACGAAGACGGGTGATAGTACTAATGACACCTTTGATGAAGGGACGGAATAAAATTCGATCCTGACTAAAAATATCATAATTTTAAAACGTTTTATTAGCGTTATATCGTTCTATTATGTCAATCGAGCTGTTTTTTGTTATCATGCTTCATTGCTAGATCTTTATTTAGTAAAGTAATGTATTTTTATGAAACTATCGTTTCATTTAGCTGTACTTACAAGATGGAGCGTAAATAATTCTAATAAAAATTTGTCTTTTTTAGTTAGGATCGATTTTTTTCCATCGCTTCATCAAAGGTGTCATTAGTACTATCACCCGTCTTTGTTTTCGGGAGCAGACCCCAAACACTCTGTATATGCGAAAATGGATTCACGTTAGCAATAACCTCAAACAAGTTAGTTTGAAGATTTTAAATGTTTGTAATAGCAGCCGCAAATGGTTTGTATGGGAAAAGTGTGGTTCTTTAAAATTGATAAAAACTTGTGCAATAATAATTTCCATTAAACCCCAAGGTATATTTAAAAAAAACAAAATAGATTCATTAAGGGATTAATTTTGACTATGATTTGATAACTAACTAAACTAGATTCAAAGTTACACGTCTTGAAAGGCCACAGAGTAAGCAGTATCCTATTAAAATTTAGTTTTTTGTTACTAAGTGGCTTTATCATTTTATGAACAAGTCTAATCTGTGTTCCATACAATTGAGTGTTTATATTATTGTATGATAATAATCACGTTCTTGTTCCAACATATAAACAACTTTACAAATGAGTTTATTTAAAATAAGTTTTTGCTACACCCATGTTTTGCCAACCATTGAAGTTTTTATAGAAACATGTGTACATTATTTTTATCTTACTATGCTTTATGAACTCGGATATTTAGAGGTCTGAGAGAAACTAATAACCGAACCGTTTGTACTAATGCTCACTTATAAATCATAGATTTTTTGTTTATTCGTAGACACATGTTTTAAGTACAAGATATTCTTATGAAGCACTAGGCAAAACTGCTATTAACATTTTGTTTCTTCGACAGAAAGTACTTCTCGATTTGATTGAGTATAATTGATAGTAGAATTAAGAGTGTACCAACAATTTAATATCATATGCATAAAGAAGACAGACAAATAAATCCAGATGAAGTTGTCAGCCCCAATCAAATGAAAATCCCACAAGAGGGACAAACGACTTGGCGACTTGACGACTGTGGGCTCCAACAAGCTTGCAATAAATTAAGACTATATACTTAACATAATAATTACAATAGCTTACCATATTTTTAAATAATAAATTACTGAGCCTATAGTCTCCATGAGCCAGTACAGGTGTACCAATCGGTGTTGTATACCTACTGAACTTCGGCGCACTGTGAAAATACTTCAAAACTCTCTCCTTCTGATCGTCGTTCAGAGGTGCTACGGCTTTGCCAATTATATCCATGAACATTGCCTTCATGTTTTCATCTGCCATATCCTGTTCACCCAATTCGTACTTCATTTTAGCTGTTAACTCAGCAAATTCTTCAGGATAATCCTTTGAATACGCGAACGAAAGCGCATGGAATTTCGCTAGATATTCCACCGCGGCGCTGCCATGTTCCCAATCCATTCCTTTGAACCTGTCGAGCGGTTTGTATCCGGACGCTACTAAGTTCTCCATAATAACAGTCTCTTTGCCATGTTCAGCATTACACCCGTAGAACTTTGGAAACTTCAATCTGTCTTCGTCAGGGACTTCGTATTTGTCCTGTAATTCTTCGTAGACTTTGGCTATCTTCGAATAGGTTAATCTCTCTGTCGCAAACAGCCAGTCGGCACACATCAGCTCCCGAGAGTTGTCATTAATGGTTGCCACTTTCGCGAACAATTTGAGGTCATCTTTGTCTGGCGATGTTACGTCTATGAGGAACAGTTTTGATGTGTAGTTAGCGCCGCCGGTTGAAATCGCTTCGATTTTGGCATCGCGCGGTTTGTAGTCGCGTTGATCCAACACTTTGTCCAACAGAGTCGTCAGGGTTTCCTCCGCGTTCGTCATATTCGAATGACAGTGCTCAACTGACGTCGAAACGGTGTACCAAATGGCGATCAAGAGTTACGTATCGTTCGATTCACAGATTTTATCATTACGCAATAATGTTCTTTATTTTTATACATCGTTCCGATCAACCAGTTATAATATCAGCACCGAACCGCGGCTTTCCTCGCGTACATTATATAAACACTGTTTTTAAAATTAATATGTCATCTTTGAGTATTTCGTTGTATTTAACGATATTACGTGTGTTACGTTTAATTTTTTAATCGTTTCGTGCTATTCTATAGTTTATACGCAGGTAGTAATATGCATTTGTAAAAAAATCTTGCGTTGTCCCGCCGTTCCACCCGCGTCGATTTTAAATATATGTATGTATACTATTTTTGGTAGTAGTGCGCGTGCTCAGCACTTTTATTCACATCGTTTTAACGTCGCCTTGACAGACGAAAAATTAAAAAATCTAATACATAAAATTCTCGTGTCACAATGTTCGTTCCAATACTCCTCCGAAACGGCTCAACCGATTCTTATGAAATTCTATATGCATATTCAGTAGGTCTGAGAATCGCCTACTATCTATTTTTAACCCCCTAAATGTCAAGAGTGATCCACACCTAAATTTTTTAATTTTTAATGATTTGATGCTACAACATACACGCCTAAATTGTCAACTCTCTACCATCAATCCCTATATTATATGGCAAAACTACGTTTGTTGAGTCAGCTAGTATACAATCATATCGTTTTAGAAATTTCCTATGACTTTGGTACAGACGAATGAACAGTTCAATATTTTTATACAAATTTGTTTCTACTTAATAGTACTTTATTAAAATTAAATTTAAAAGTGCGACCTTAAAAATGAATTTCGCTTTATAGTCATTATTTATAAATAAATAAATGCAATCGTTTGACTTAATTACGTATCTCTGTAGAAAAATAACGTTTATACGGTAAAGTGCACTTAACTATACAAACAAAAATGCAATATCAAAATATGTGTTAAGCGGCGAAGGATTGAGTTATCTCAACATTGTTTGCGGTTTTCGAAGTGGCTACAATCACTTATTTTATTAGCTATTGTTACACTACAAATATATTTCTAGACTTTTATGTCTAAAAATATGAGTTTAATATATATATTAAGTTTTTACTGCTTTTACCCGTAAAGAATTACTAGAAATCTACACCATAAATAATTATAATTCTCTAATTACAACATTGTTTATTCTTTCAACTACTTTCACATTTCACTCAACATTCCTTATTATAATTATTGTTTGTAAACATATATTAAATATTATTCTATTGTCAATATCAGTTCCACGTTGCTTCTAACTTTAAAAAATTAGGTTTCAAGCCTTTGTCGTTTCAAGTGTCGCTTTGTTTATGATTAGTTTATAGAGATCTTTAGAACATTTATCGAAATAACTGTGTAAATTAAAGACAAAACCGTAACGCCTGGCAAAGTTCCAGATGCGAGGAACTACAGTTTTAACATATTCGTTAATATATTTAATACGGGCCTCTTTATTATGATCTACTAACATTATCACATACTACGGTGCAAAAGAGTAACTTTTAACCTGCATTTTCAAAAAACCATATCTTGCATGCCTTAAATAAACAATAATAATAAATTTAAAAGCAAGCTCTCATTTACGACGGAAGTAAATATTGCTTAATAAAAATGACAGGCGTTTATAACATTAAATGCTTCAATAAAATATGTATACAAAAAAAATTGATATGTAAATAAATGAAATATTCATTTTTTTCTAAATTTAAATTATATGGAAATTTTTTTGTCTGTTCGCAGTGAAGTATGTTTTCACAATTAATAAATCCCGTGTTAAAATAAAACATATATGTTTTCATAATTATTTTATTTAATTAACAAAAGTATTAAATTACAAAAATTTGCGTCGGACACATTTCTGTGTCTCTTTCTCAGATCATGTCCTTATTTGTATCTGAACAATTTTAGAAAACATTTGAACTAAATATTACGCTAACCTAAAATAAATAAGGCAAGTAAATTATAATAAAAACATTATAATGATTTGTTTTAAAGAAATTATAAAATGACGTAATCAAAGTAAGCTGTCTCAATTAAAATTATCAAAACTTGTCCCTATTAAGATAATATTTAAATCACGAAGCATACATATCACACTTAAAATAACGAGAACGTAAATAATAATCTCATAATTGTTCTTACGTATTTATTATTAAACTAACTGACTTTAAATTATAAATAAAGCATACAGCTATCCAAGGTCACAAGGTCTTGACATATTATTTATAAAAAAACGACTCATATCATATTTTGTCATATTATTGCTGGCTATAAATAAAAATATAGTTAAATTAAATATTAAGAATTTGGATAAAATTATTGCAGAGTTTATTTTTATTAAACAAAAGATAAATAAAGACGAAGCTAATGTTAGCTCTTGTTATCTCACTGATCGAATTCGACAGACGCAGATAAGCAATGTGTCATTCTATAAATATAAAATTCAAGAAAGACATACGTATATTATTCACTAAATTTCTATATACAAAAACGTACATGATTATATACAATTTGTATAGTTATAAATCTACCAGGTTCTAATGGCAAAGAAAAAGTTTTAAAATAGCGATTTTCATATGGCAACAAAAACATGTCATCTGTCAGCTGAAATTTGGAGGAATTGATTTTGATTAAATTTCTTTGAAGTGGTGAAAATGCCGAAGAAACCTTTTCGATCGTAAACAATACATATTGTTTTTAACGTTTTTCAAAAAATAGTTGATGATCAAGTTGCAGAACAAACACAATAATCGGTAGGAATGACACATCTTGATACTTTGGTTTGTTACATTTTTCGTGAGTATTATATTATGTATACTAAACTTTGGTTTATTTCAGGGGTTTCTAATACTACCATAAGACGAATTGTTGCCGAAGGCAGATCTAACAGAGGCGCTTTCAAGTTCTGATAGCCTTTAATTAATTTAAAAACTCATGAACAGAGTAATCTGAATTTTCATCTATATTGCGAAGCTCACATTCGTCACAGTTATCCTTGAACGTTGGATAATTTTTTATGTTTGCATGTATCACACGCAGAGTTAGACGCTATAAGGAAAAAAGTATCAAAACGTTTTACATCAATTTCCCCAGTATTGCTAGAGTCATTTTCATTTTTCCCCTTTTGC
This sequence comes from Hebomoia glaucippe, assembly GCA_025727935.1. NCBI lineage: Eukaryota > Metazoa > Arthropoda > Insecta > Lepidoptera > Pieridae > Hebomoia > Hebomoia glaucippe. The sequence continues at coordinate 3,334,539 of JAOSYY010000014.1, read as the reverse complement.
CATTAGCTCCTGGTAGACCTATTTAAATCAATTTGACAGATTTATATTTTTTAACTGCTCCAGAGATAACGAGCATTTTTGACATGTGTCACTGTCAAATCGAAGCAGCGGTATGTCAACTCATAACGATATGAAACTTTGGTTTTGTATGCGTGAATTTACACGCAGTTCAAAAGCTTAATTTTTAATCTCACTTGCGCATTTGTACACTATCTTAAAAATATAAATGCCGGATATCAGGATCGGAACTCCGTTCTGTTTAACTGGACCACAATTAATATAATATGTCCTACACGAACGTTTCCCAAAAAAAAGATTCATTTCTTTTGAATTATCTTATGTAGTTGCATAAACTTAAGATATAGAGCTTTAGCAGTTTTTTGATATTGTTTTCATGGGATTTCGTACTTAGCTAATTTCAAATATAAATATATTTTTTTATGGCAGTTAAAATACTAAAAATGGCGTCATATAACACCCGCTCTCTAGCTGCAATTAGAGCCGCGTTGTGGTTCCAATAATATCAGTCTGTGGAGCTTTTGTGAGCTTTTCTTTGATGAGACGTAAGAATGGGAGTTCCACGAGTAAACACAGAGGCACAGCCAACACAAACGATGCTAATGTTACTCCAAAAAGGGCACCAATCTGCAACAAACAATATCTAATATACAAAATTCTCGTGTCACGGTGTTAGTTTATTCTACACCTCCGAAACGGCTCGACCGGTTTTCGTGAAATCTTAAATGCGTATTCAGTAGATCTGAGAATCGTACAACATCTATTTTTTATACCCAAAATGTTAAGGGTGGTCCAGACCTAAATTTTTATTTTTTGGACAATTTTTATGATACAGCACATAAAAATACAAACAACCCCAAATTTTCACCTCTCTTCAATCATCCCCTACTTAAACCACAATATCTTTAAGTGGCAAAAGGAAATTTGCTGGATGAGCTAGTTTTTAAGAATTTCTTTGTATCACAAAATAATGATACAGTAATTGATATTTACTGTTAAAAAATTGTGTATAAATATTTTCCACCTATTCTCCTCCGGCTAACATCACATCGCCTGTCTTAATTAAGTAACCATTTGCAGGGTTACAGTGAACCAAACTCAAAAGGTTATACATGTTTGTCGTATAACTGTAACCTTTAAAGCAGCACACGCAACAGAACCTCTGTCGTAAGGCTTTTCGTTAACGCTGTATAATATCACCTCAAATATTTTATCAATAGTTCCGTATATTAACGCGCTCAAACAAACAAACTATTCAGCCATACAATGACACAATATAAATGTACCATTTGGTTTTTAGTGAATTTTAATGATGACTTACTAAGTAAAGAGGCGAAGAAGGTACGAGAGTTGTGAGCATCGCCGCGGAGATCCTGATGATGGGAAAGTGTACCAAGTAGACACAGTAGGACAACTTCCCTGGCACCACCCAGCCTTCCCAGTTCATCACCACTCGGAGTAGATCTGTTAAAAAAGTACGGTTAAACTTCTCGAAGCGTTTTTAGCAATGATTTTCTTTGAAGAGAAACGATTCTTTTTTATTAAGGGCGAACTTAATTATATATATTTCTAGTTGACAAATTGATTTTAAATATAAACGTCTCACCAAAATCAATTCGTTCAAAAGAGAATAAAGAATCGTAAGAAAAATATGGTGAAGATTTTCAGACCATACATCAAACCATCCATAAAAACGAGGTCAGAAGAATATTAAAATGGCGTTAATATTAAAGAACTTACACTTATTGTGATACAGGATGTTTGGAGACTGATCCCGAAAACGAAGACGGCTTACAGTACTAATGACACCTTTGATGAAGGGACGGAATAAAATTCAGTCCTGACTAAACAAAAATCATATTTTTAAAACGTTTTATTAGCGTTATTTCGCTCCATCTTGCAATCCAGCTGTTTTTGTTATCATGCTTCATTGCTGGTTCTTTTTTTTAGTAAAGTAATATATTTATTATGAAAATATCGTTTTATTTAGCTGTATTTACAAGAAGGAGCGTAAATAATGCTAATATAAAGTGTTAAAAATATGTATTTTTTTAGTCAGCGTCGACTTTTTTCCATCTTTTGATCAAAGGTCTCATTAGTACTATCACCTGTCTTCGTTTACGGGAGCAGTCCCCAAGCATCCTGTATAGCTATTTTAAGGAAAAGTGAGTTATGTGGGACTTAATTCGTACGTTTTCTTACCTCTCATTTTATGCCTCCACAAATAAACAGCACTGCGTACTTTCAAAGTATCGTCATCCCCACTTTTTATACCTAAAAAAATAAATTTCTCTCAAGTATTATCACAGCCTTTTCTGACATCATGTCGTAATAAATACAGTACATGCAATTATGCATATGCATACAAATTATATATATAATTTGTATTTTCGTCTGTCTATGTATTCCGGTTAATCTCCAAAAGGGCTGTATCGATTTTGATAGAACTTAAACTGGTAGATAGCCGTTATGGTGCATAACATACTTTGTTTAAAAACATTCAGTTCATCTATACTAAGCGATTCCTGTCGTTGGACATCTCCAAGATCAATAGATCTAGAAGACGCGTTGCCGAACATGCAACATTTGTCATTTTTAGTGACGTTCTGTTGCCGGCCTTTTTTATTTTTATTTCGAGTATTAGAACAACCATTCAGAAATTCGCAGACGAGACCATTAACGCATGATTAACACATCGAGCCTTCGTACTTCATAATGATTGGATCCAATATTGATTTATTCAAATCATAATATTAAAAAAACTTGTCCGGTTTGGTGACGTAAAGTCATCAGTACACAAGGTTAAGAAAATTTTTATTGCTTTGAGGGTGTGTGCCTTTTTAACCGCTCTTATTAGCATTAGCTGTCTAAACTATTTCGCAGTTCTAAGAACTATAAAATAACTTACATTCGAGTTTCAAAATCATCCCGAATATGAAGAATGCCGCCAAAAATCCCATAAACGGTCTCGATATCGCTGCGTATACTGTGCGAATGTACAGAGGGTCCCTTGGAGCGTCCCGGTAGAAAACTGACCCACAGTACATGAAGACGGCTCCCACGGGAATAATAAACCAGAGCAGGAAGAAATATTTCTGGAACACAAGCGTAATAAACATTATAGATCTTTTATAGATATATACATAATATTAAAGAGTACGTTTGTCTGTCTAAAATGACCGTTTTCTCAACTCAAGTGATAGTACGGTATTAATAACAGAAAATAAATTTCTAAACTTTTTCGTCTGTCTATTTATTAGTTACTGATCTCCGAAACGGCTGGACCAATTTTGACGGAATATCATTAGGTATAAAATAAATCGATGCGGGCGAAATCATGCGAAAGGCGCTGTTTAAGTATTAAGTAAGTATTATGAGGAATTAGATTGAACTTCTGATCTTGAATCATTAAAAAATCAATATCTTAATTCAAAAATGTTTACATTAGCATGAGGGAGGTGGTACGAGGTTTGCTTGCTTTTTTAAACATGGGGGATGGAGGGCAGGGATAAATAAGTGTAATAAATCCGCATACGTAATACTTAAATGACACCAAACCACTAGTTTTGATAACACAGACTATAAGTTTTTCTGCGTACCGTGGCCGAAATCTTTAAAATAATTAATCATTTTAATTTAGTGAGTGTTTAAATAAGATATATCTCAAAATTAGCATTCAAATACGAAAAGGTCGCGAAATGCAATACCCGTTTCCACTGCGACATGATCGAAAAAAAAATATTAAGTATTTTCAAAAGTGGAATTGAAATCTAAGTTATTCTCACATAACACTCGAAGTCGGTGTCAAGTTTATTGAAAAAACGTGTTGCCACGCCAGAGGTTTCCGTTACGAGAGCCAGGTGTGGCGAGACTACAATCAAAATCATTTATATTCATCGATAAACCGCTGATTTTAGATGATATAGTGATTATAATAATACTT